>PVJC01008165.1:0-49176 GCA_004026665.1 Murina feae | reverse complement strand
GAAGGGACCTGGGGAGCTGCCAAGCAGGCCCCTAGCCCCCAAGAGCTTGCTTTCCCACTCCCCAGTGCCCCCCAAAGGGCCTGGGGAGCCGCCAAGCAGGCCGCCGACTCTTTCCCACTCACCAGTCCCCTGCTGCCTTCCTTTCCCACTCCCCGGTGCCGCCAAGGGGTCTGGGGAGCTGCCAAGCAGGACCCCGGCTCCTGCAGCCTTGCTTTCCTGCTCCCTAGTGCCCCACAAAAGGGCCTGGGCAGCCACCAAGCAGGCCGAGACGCCCCCGCTGCCTCTCCCACTCACCAGTACCTGCTGCCTTGCTTTCCTGCTCCCCCATACCCCGCAAAGGACCTGGGGAGCCGCCAAGCAGGCCTCCAGCCCCCACTGCCTCTTTCCCGCTCCCCGGTGCCCCACAAAAGGCCTGGGGAGCCACCAAGCAGGCCGAGACCCCCCCGCCGCCTCTTTCCCGCTCCCTGATGCCCCTCAAAGGGCCTGGGGAGCCGCCAAGCAGGCCTCCGGCCCCCACTGCCTCTTTCCCGCTCCCCGGTGCCCCACAAAAGGCCTGGGGAGCCGTCAAGCAGGCCACCAACCCTGCCGCCTGTTTCCCACTCACGGGTCCTGGGTCCTGCGCTGTCCCGCCCTGCAGCCACTCTGTGCACTCGGGAGGTCCCTCAGCCCGGCCTGTGCCCTCTCACAGTCTAGGATCCCTCTGGGGATGTCCACCTGCTGGTATGCCTGACCAGCCTGGGTGAGGGGCCGATGGCTGTCTTCAGGCTGGCCAAGCCCCCCAGGAATGTCCCTCACCCCATTGGGTTGTTCCAGCATGGGTGACGGGCTGATTGGCGCTTTCGGGCTTTAAGGCTGCCCACAGCTCCCATTGACCCAATGTCCCAGCAAGGCTGGCTGGACACAGGTTTCTGGGGTTTGTTTATCTTCTATAATTGATACACTGTTCCTTTAACTAACGAAACCTCCTCTCTGCTTCACCTCGAGGTGTCTATAATGAGACAATTACTACTACTCTAGACAATTGTTACTACTCTTAGTGGTTAGGCCAGGCCTGCTATTTCCTTCAGCTCCCGAGGATTCTATGATTGTTATTTTGTTTCAAACATGTGTTTTGCTTGAGCCAGGATAGCGGAGCGGGCGGCAGTTTCACTTTCACTCCTGCTGCAATGGAAGCTGCCGTTTACTCAGGTCTGTGAGTGGCGGCCGCCATGTTGGCTGGGCTAATTTGCATACTGCTGCTCTGATTGGCTGGTGGGCATGGCTTACCCCATCCCGGAGAAATGATTAATTTCAATATTACGCTTTTATTAGTTAAGATATATATATACAGATACAGATGTATATGTATATGTATATGTATATGTATATGTATATGTATATGTATATGTATATGTATATATATAAAACCCTAATATGAATGGTGGAACAACCGAACAACCAGTTGCTATCATGTGCACTGACCACCAGGAGGCACGCATGGAATGTGGTGGGTGTCAGCAGGAGGCAGCAGAGCGCAGAACATGGCGGGTGGCAGGATGGTGGAACAGGTGAACCAGAGTGTCAGACCAAGATGTGGTAGCAATCACTGTCATCGGGGCTAGTCTCTGGTGGTTACTGAAAATTCTTTGTTCCTTTGTACCAAGGTTCCACCTAGTGCTCGCACCTGCTGCTGGCGCTGGCCCTGCTTGCACCCACTGCCGAACCAGAGCCACTGCTTGCACCTTCTGCTGGCACCTGGCACTAGCCCCAATCACCCCTGAGGGCTTCTCCACCTCCCCCTGCTCCTGAGGGACGATTGGGGCAGCAGCCACCACTTGCACCCACTGGTGACGCCAGCCCCAATCGCTTCGCGACATCAGCGAAGCAGGGCTGGAGACATCAGTGTGTGGGAGCAGTGGTGGCGGGAGTGGGGCTGCTGGCAGACAGGGGGCTGTGGGTTGCAGTGGGAAGGGCCAGGTGGGGACACAGAGGATGGGCCGAGACCCACTCCTGTGCCACTGCAGCCTTACTGCCCACAAATTTGTGAACTGGGCCCCTCGTTCAGAAATAAACATTTTGGTTAATTGATTTTTGACAAGAGTATAAGACAATTCATGGGGAAAAATAGGCTTTTCAACAAATGGTTCTGGGACAACTGGATATCCATTGCAAATTTGGACTACTTATTTATATTATACACACACAAAAAAATCAACACAATATGGATCATAGATTTAAATGTAAGAGTTAGACTGTAAAACTTTTAGAAGAAAAATAATTGTAAATTTTATGATCTTGAGTTAGGCAAAAGCTTCTTAGACATGACACCAAAAGGACAGGCAACAACAACAAAAAATAAACACATTATACTTAATCAAAATTAAAAACTTTTGTGCTGCAAATGATACCACCTGAAAATGAAAAACCAATAAAAAGAATAGGAGAAAATATTTGCAATCATCTAATGAAGAACTTGTTTACAGAATATATAAACAACTAACTCAAAATAATAATAATAAAGATTACCCAATTTTAAAATGGCCAAAGGATTTAAATGGACACTTCTCCAAAGGAAATATACAAAAGGACAATAAAAACATGAAAAGTCATTAGTCATCAGAGAAATGCAAATCAAAACCACAATGAGGCCCTGGCAGGGTTGCTCAGTTGGTTGGGGTATCATCCAGGGTACACCACAGAGGCTATGGGCTCAATTCCCAATTGGAATTCATATGGGAGGCAACCGATTGATGTTTCTCTCCCTTGTTCACTCTCTCCCTTCCTCTCTCTCTAAAAAATCAATAAACAAATCCTCATGTAAAGATTTTAAAAAATAAAATTCAGTTGTTTAAAAAAAACCTAATGACATACCACTTTCACAAACACTAGGATGATTATAATGAAGAATATGGTGTTGACAAGGACATAAAGAAGTTGGAACCTTCATACACTGTTGGTACAAATGTAAAATGGTGCAACCAATTTGAAAAAACAGTTTGGCATTATCTTAAGATGTTAAACATAACCTGGCCTGCAAGGTTCAGTAGTTGAGTGTTGACCTATGAACCAAGAGGTCCTGGTTCCATTCCCAGTCAGGGCACATGCCTGGGTTTCGGTCTCCATCTCCAGCAGGGGGTGTGCAGGAGGCAATCAATGGATCATTCTCATTACTGACGTTTCTTTCTCTCCCTCTCTGAAATCAATAAAAAAAATATTTTTTAAAAAAGATGTTAAATATAGTCATATTATTTAGCAATTCTACTCATACCCAAGAGAATTAAAACATTCCATACAAAAACTTACACATGAATGTTAATAGCATCATTAATGTGGAAACTCATGCAATGAAATATTATTCAGTGATATATAGGTATGCAGAACTTATATACCATACAACATGGATGAAACTGTAAAGCACTGAAGTAAATAAAAGAAGCTATACACAAAAGGCCACAACATTGTATGATTCCACTTACATAACATGTCTAGAATAGGAAAGTCCATGGTGATAGAAAATACGCTAGCAGTTGCCAGAGGCTAAAGAGAATGGGAAGTTACAGCTAATGCATGTGTAGTTTCTTGGGGTGGAGGGAGGAATGAAACTGTTCTGATATTAATGGTGATGACTGCATAACTGTGAATATACCAAAAACTACCAAATTGTACACTTTAAATGAATGACTTGTATGATATGTGAATTATATCTCAATAATGCTGTTAAAAAACTAAGGTCAGGCTTTCTCTGATAATCCTAAGGTCATGTTTTCATTATTCAGAAAAGGAATATTTATTGATATGGTGGCATTGATGCAAATTATCAATATTTATAGATTCATGTTGATGACAAAGTCATCAAAATCTCTCTGAAAAAAATTATTTACTTTCAGAGCATGCCATGAGGACAATAATGAAGGATTTTTCAAAATGCTAAGGAATAAGAATCCAAAATAAAAAGGTTTTCATGTCTTCCCTTTCTAAAATCTCACTTCCCATATAACATAAATTTCTTTATCTCGGACATTATATAATCTTCCAAAGTTGTCAGAAGCATATTAAATCTTCCTTTAAGCCAGTTAAAATGTCACAATCTCACCTCAGAAATACTTTATATTCCAAAGCTAATTGATTCATATTTCACATGCTGATGCAGGGCCCCAGTTGCCATAACCTCTGATATCAAGTCTTTCAATGGGGATTTTTATTAAGACCATATAATCCAAGTTTGTAACAGTTCAAGAACATGCCAGGCTAAGTGTCAGAACATACCAGACTAAGTGTCACAAATAACTCTGATGAGTCAATCCCCCAACCCTATGTTTTCATAGTAAGAAAAGTTATTTCTTCGATGATTCCAACTCTTTTAGCGTGGGCTGGATTCATGCTATCTCTAACTGCAGTATGTGACAGAGCCACGACCAGTGGAAGCACAGATTCTCTTATCCTTTGTTAGCCAGTGTTAAAAGAAAAAAAATGCCGATGGCAGGATGGATGAAAGAAGGATGGATTGGATACTCATGGTACATTTGTTCTATGCAATATACACGGTCCTAGACATGAGGGCCAGGAAGGAAAAGTCAGTCTTCTATCACATTTTCTTTTCTTTTTTAAAAATATATTTTATTGATTTTTTTACAGAGAGGAAGGGAAAGGGATAGCGAGTTAGAAACATCGATGAGAGAGAAGCATCGATCAGCTGCCTCCTGCACACTCCCAACCAGGGATGTGTCTGCAACCAAGGTACATGCCCTTGACCGGAATCGAACCTGGGACCCTTGAGTCCATAGGCTGACGGTCTATCCAGGGAGTCAAACCAGCTAGGGCCTATCCTATTTTCTTAGTTGAGTTTCCTCCTTCATTACTTTCATTATTACATTGGTTGCACTATTTAATTCTATCCATGAAAAAGGCTATGCTGAGCAGGTAACCAAACTTCTGTTCCTACAAAGAGGTACTGTATAATTGGGATGATTAATGCAACGGGAAGGGAGAATTCATCCCAGAAAAACAGCCAGAGGTGGTGACGCAGCCCGGTCACCTGTAGTGACCTGGGACGCCCGAGCTACACTCAGGATTTCCACTCGGACGGTTCCCGGGCGCAACCTGGAGACACTCAGCGGAGCAGGAGGGGCGCTCCGCACGCCAGAACCTCAAGTCCCAGAATGCGCCGGGGCTCCATCCCAGAAACCCGCTCAGGAAATCCACCCGAGTCCTCAGTCGGCTGACCGCGGACGCCACCAAGTGAGGAGGCCGGGGTGAGGGGCCGCAGCGCCCCGCTCTCCCACTCTCCGTGCAGCGAGAGGGCTCTCCATAGAGCTGCGGCTGCCGGACCGGCGCCCGCTGTCCGGCGCGGCGCCCACGAGAGACCCCCCTCGGTGTCTGAGGGGGTGGCAGCGCCTCCCGCCCGCTCCCCGCTTCTCCTCGCCCTCCGTCGCAATGGTTCAGCCGGGCATCGAGGCTCCTGGAGTCGGCCCGGTGGCGGCGCCCTCCCCCCCTCCCTCCCTCCCCCGGAATGTGGGCCTTGGGAGCCCGCGAGGTGGGAGGGGCCCGGGCGGGGAGGCGTGCTGGGTCCCCGCCGCGGTAGGTGGAGGCGGTGGCGGCCGCGGTAGGTAGAGGCGGTGGGAGGAGCCGCGTGGTTCCGGCTGCCCGGGCGAGGCGGCCTCGGGGTCCGCGCCGCGGGCGGAAGAGCAGGGAGAGGCGCGCCCCGCCGTGAGCCCCCCGGCGCGCCCCCAGCCCGCTCGGCCTCCGGCGTTGAGGCGGGGGAGCAAGGAGATGCCGACCCAGAGGGACAGCACTGCCATGTCTCACCCGATCGCAGGCGGCGGCGGCTTCGGGGACCATTCGCACCAGGTCCGGGTGAAAGCCTACTACCGCGGGTGAGTGCCCCGGCACGGGGGTGGGAAGGGCGGGCGGAGGCTGCAGATGTGGTGGGGGACTGGGCATGTGGCGGCGGGCTGGTCTGGGGGGGCGACTCGGGGCGCTCGGCGGGGGAGGAGCGTGGGGCGCGGGGTGGGAGCGCCCTCCGAGTGCGGTGCGGGGCGCGTCTGGGAGTCGCGTGGCCGAGGGTCCGGAGCAGGGTCCGAGGGAGGAGCCTTGCAGTGGAGCAGGTCCGCCCGATGGGCTGGGTGGACTCGCTTGCTGGGACGTTTGCTGGGGCGGAGAGGTCGTGAAGGCTGGGCGTGCTGTTTGGAGCTGGGAGCCGACTCCGAGCGATGCCCCAGTGGGCTTGGGAGACGGGGGCCCCGGTGCGCTGGCCTGGACCCCCTGGTTCTCCAAGTCCGGTTTCTCTCATTGCCCAGAAGAGTTCACCACGTGCACTCGTATCTGGACTGTGGTCCGGCTGCCAGGAAATTAGACGTAGCAGCTATTATTTAAGAGTAGAGCTGATGCGTCTTCAGCGATGTGCATTAGGTATTTTCGTCTCCACGATTAGAGTGTGCACGCGTCAAGTTTTGTGAACGCTTCTCTGTCAGTGTTGTTGCTTCATGGATCTTCCCATCGGGTGAGACCATGCAAGGTGAGAAGAGGAGGAGGCTAGGCACAGCTGGAAAATCTGTGATCTTTATTCCTATTATTATCCAAGTTGTAATTACTGAGGTTACCAGGAGTAATCCAGCCCTGATTACATCATCGGCGACCTGAAGTGTCCCCACTCCCTTGGATTCAGTTGTGGTTTTTAAATTTCTTTGGTATAATTGTATTTAGGAGAAGTAGAAAGGTGACATGTGAGTGTGAGAATCAAGGGTTGAAGCTAAGGGTTAACAGAAAACCCAGCCGTCTTGGCATGTCTCACTGTCCAAGCAGAAATAAATTTGCTTAAAAAAAAAACTCAGGCACTGGGGGGTTGAAACTGCAATGCATTCCTGTACATTCCTGAAAGGATCAGTGAAGATAGCACACTTAAAAAATGCCTCTTGTTTTGATTTCAAAGAAAATATTACATATGTGTCCTTATCCCCATATGTCTATTGACTTTTAGAGAGAGTGAAAGGGTAGAAAGGGAAGAGAGAGAGAGACATTAATGTGAGAGGGAGACATTGATTGGTTGCCTCTCGAATGCACCCCAACTGGGGCCAGGGATGGAGCCTATAACCCATGTACCTGCCATTGATCAGGAATTGAACCCAGGACCCTTCAGTGCAGGACTGATGCTCTAACCATTGGGAACACCAGCCAGGTGATCAAGGAGGTCTTGATTTTAAAACAATGCCAAGGATGGTGTGTACGTTTTTTGTTTTTTTTTAATGGTTTGTAGTTGTCACAGTTGACTTGAAGATGGTCAGCTATGAATTTTGCATCATGAGAAAAAAGCTTTGCTGCTTTTATCTTACCTTTAATTTAATAGATATTTCATTTCAGAGTGTTCCATTTTATAAAGTCTATAGTACATGAGTTGTTAGGTACAGAGAATGAAATACAGTACCTGGTTGTTTTTTTTAAGGTATCTGTTAATTGGTAGTTTAAAAGGTAGATTAAAAAATGAATATACACACATGGTAGGAGAATGCAAGTTGTACAGATTGTAAAATGAAAAGTGTTCCCCATCTCACCTTCCCAACCTCCACAGGTAACTACTGTTGACAGTTGATTTCTGGTTCTTCTGGAGGTTGCCCTTATTATTTTAAAAGTTATAGTTCTGTTTTGTGATTTATCAACTTTAGATAATATCTTTTGATATTATCTGAAAGATGAGAAATTGGATGCATACTACCTTTTGCTTTTTTTCCTCCTGGTGCCTCTCATTTTTTATTGTTAGTCTATTGTTTTTAGTTTTCTGATTTACCTTGACTTTAAATATACAAATTCTTGACTTATTAAATATGGATAGTTTTCAATTATTCCAACTATGGAAGATGAAGAAACTGGTGCTTCTTTGTTCCCATTTTTATTACTTTTATAAATGTACATAGGCCTAATTAGTAAATTAAAATCATTGTAAGCTTCTCCTTGGAAAGAAATCAAAGTATGCTATACTTTAGGAATGTATTATCATATTTTCTTGGCTCATTACCCTTTTAATGCTTGACTAAAATTTCTCGAAGACATTCAAGCTAACATTGTCTTTGTTTTATTTTATACCTATGAATTTCTGCCAAGGAATGAAAGAATCTCCTGCCATTTAGTGCTTTTAATTTAATGAAAGCTTTCTAATAGTGCCTTCATTTCAAGCCTCATTTAAAGACAGCATCAGCACTCTAAATAGTACCAATTTCTGCCCTCTGAAATTAGATCTGCTAAGATTATATGTTTTTAACAATAGTCTAAATTGATGGTTATGATATTACAGTCACCTGCACGTTACTGCAGATGAAACTAAAATGAGTCACCAATGAGGATAGTTAATAAACAGGTTGGCTAACTAGAACACCTACCTGATTTTAAAATGAAAATTCTTCTCGTCAAGAAATGTAAGGACAATCTGCATTGGAAAAAAAGTATTTTTATTTCAGATTTTCTGAATAGCTATTATCCAAGAGCTTTCCTCTTATTTCCTTCTAACAATACTCCTACCTAGCGAATGTTGAATCTTGGAATAGCAGCATTTTGTACTGATTAAATGGCCTTCTCCTTTCCAGGATGTATATAGTGTTATCATTTGGTTAAATTTCTTTTTAGTACAAATGTGGTGTCTCCTAGCTATAACAGACATGTAATTAGATACTTTTCTAGTTTTTTAAGCAGAAGAGTAGTAGCACTGAGATTCTGATTTTATTGGAGCCCACTGAGAGTGCCTGTCTCACAGCCTGCACCCCTCATTCCTTGCCACGGTAGCTTGTCAGAGAGTGGCCTTCGTTCGGAGGAAGAGAAACAGGTTTTGTTGGTTAGTGACAGATTGCCATTGGATGTGATTCTCCTTATTTGAAATTACTTGTTATTATGGGATCAGATTTAACAAGGAAATATCTGGACTACTCATTTCTTTAGATTGTAAGTGTTTAGGAAATTTTGCAGAATGCTTGTAAAAAGTGCATTTTAAACTACTGCTGTTGAGTGAGCAGTTACAGAGGATTCTTTGTGTGCACATCTGCAGATAAAAAGATTGTTAACTCCTTGCATGTTTGGAATGTATAGCTGGTTCAGTGAAGAAATCGGCAGGGCTTTTTTTTTTTTTTTTTTTTTTTTTACTGTTAACAAGTCTTGGCAAGACTTGTTTTTTAAAGTATTGCAACATAATTTTAGTGCTATACTTTAGTAATGGTTCTAAGGAAATAAAAATAGTGTATGGAGTTGAGAATTGGGGGAATGTTAGTTATTGGTCTAGAGCTTCTGCACCTAGCCATAGAGCAATGGATCCATAGCTTTCCTGGGGAGAGAGAAAGGGCATGGTGGCCTCGTGCCAAACTCCCAAACCAAAACAACCCTCTCAGAAATTTGAATTAGATGATAAGGAGGTAAGCTGCTTGTTAGCAGTGAGGACTAAAGCTGGAGAGGTGAGGGAGAGGCTGGTGAGCCCAGCACTGACCATGCGCAAGATCTAATGAGGCAGAGGAGAAAGCAACAGTTCTCTACAAAAATTCTCCCTGTCGGGCCCATGTGGCTCAGTGGCTGAGCGTTCACCCATGAACAAGGTCATGGTTTGATTCCCAGTCAGGGCACATGCCCGGATTCAGCCTAAATCCCTAGTAGGAGTGTGCAGGAGGCAGCTGATCGAAGCTTCTCTCTCATCGTTGGTGTTTCTATCTCCCTCTCCCTTTCCCTCTCCCTTTCCCTTCCTCTCTGAAATCGATAAAAACATACATATTTAAAAAAATTCTCCCTAGAGGTTCAGGATAGCTTTCTAGTACAACTCCCAAACCTCTTTTTAAGGGAACTTGAATGTTGTTTTTTTTAATGATTGAGATGGACCTTGTTAAAACATGAATTAAAAAAATTCCAGTCTTGCTTATGATGTCACATATTCCTTAAATGTGTTTGAATTCTTGGCCCTGGAGGTGTGGCTCAGCTGGTTAGAGCACGGTCCTGTGCACCACAGGGTCGCAGTTCTGGTTCTTAGTCAGGACACATAACCCAGGTTCCACCCCCGACGGGGGCATGCAGGAGGCAAACAATCAGCGTTTCTCTCTTTGTCTTTCTTCCTCTCCCTTTCTCCCTCTGTCTCCTTCTCCCTTCCTCTCTAGGATCAATGAAAAGCATATCCTTGGGTGAGGACTGAAAGTAATTATATCGCCCTGACTGGTTTGGCTCAGTGGATAGAGCGTCGGCCTGCGGACTGAAGGGTCCCAGGTTCGAGTCTGGTCAAGGGCATGTACCTTGGTTGCAGGCACATCCCCGGTAGGAGGTGTGCAGGAGGCAGCTGATCCATGTTTCTCTCTCATCGATGTTTCTAACTCTCTATCCCTCTCCCTTCTTCTCTGTAAAAATTCAATAAAATATATTAAAAAAATATATTGTTGAACACCTACTGTAAGCCAGGTGTGTGGTGGTGCTAGGGTGGACACGGTGGATAATACAAGGCTCTGCCCTTGAGGAACTAAGAAACTTACAGGTGGAAAGACATAGAAGAGTTAATAAATGTGTGTGTAAGGTATTTGCAGGGATGGATGTTGGAGAGGAGTTTGGGGTGAGGGAAGCCTTCCTAGAGGATGAGATGTTTGAAGCTTTTATTTTTATTTTTATATATATATATATATTTATTTCAGAGAGGAGGGGAGAGAGAGGGATAGAAACATCATTGATGAGAGAGAATCATTGATTGGCTTCCTCCTGCACGCCCCCTACTGGGGATCCAGCCCACAGCCTAGGCAGGTACCCTGACTAGAAATTGAATTCAGGACCCCTTGGTCCATGGGATGATGCTCAATCCATTTAGCCACACCAGCCCGACTATAGTTAATTTTGATGTATGTTATCGAAAGACCCATTTCAATAATTTTCTGTTTTCAGATTTTCTTGGCTATTCTTGTATATTTTCTCTTCCAGATGAATTTTTGAAGGTTTTTATTGGTGTAAAAAAAAAATTCTCATTGGTATTTTGATTTGGAATTGCATTGAATTTATAGACTAATTTGAGAACTGCTAGTTTTATAATATTCAGCTGTCTTACAAGTACTAGTATCTGGTATAATACCTGTTTATTAATTTCTTTCGTGTTTTTCAGTAAAGCTCCCATCCCATAGGTCTTGCACATTTCCTGTTAAGTTTATTCTTAGATATTTTACCATTCTTTTATAAATTGCTTTTATAAATTTCTGTTGCTTTTATTCCATTTTATTATATACCATGTATTTTTGTATGCTTAAGTCAAACTGGCCACCTTATTATTTCTAATAATTCTTAGTTAACTATCTTAGAATATGAGGTAGAAAATGCCATCTGCAAAAAAAAGCAGTTTTGCCTCTTTTTTTCTATCTATCTCATTTATTTTTCTTATCTTAACCATATGACTAGGTTTTCCAGACAGTGTTGAATTTTAGCAGTGATCGATTATTTAATGAAATATGATCAATATCTAGAAAAATTTAATAAATTATATTCAAAGATACCCAGTCTCCTTTTTGCCTTTTAAGTATGTTAAAGGGCATAGGAAATAACTTTCATGATGTACCCACATGTTCCAAGAACTGTGATAGTGTTTTGCAGTTACTTTTATTTAATTTTCACATATTCAGAGGTATATATCATTATCTCCATTTTATTGATGTTAACATTGAAGCTGAATAAGCCACAGAGAAATTTATTTTTCCCTTTCACTAAATTACTAGGGCTTTTTAAGATAACTTTTTTGTTTTGTCAGATTCGTATTCACAGTTATTCTTTTGGAGTCAATTTTCGATCTCTTTTATTACTTAAAACCGTTTATGACTTTTTATAATTAACAATTAATTTGAGGGGTAATACTTTGAGATTGTATGAGTATTCTATTCTTCCAAAACCTTTCACCCATAGTTTTACCATCCATGGATAATCCTGCCTAAGTCTATTATGTTGGTGATTCCAAATAAAACTTTTGTTTCTGATTATACATTTAAAGGAGAAAAGCTTATGTTGAGATAGCAAAAGGGCTGAATGTGGTTCTTTTTATTTATTTCTAAAAGCAATAGTCCTAAGGGAAAACTTTAGATTCTATATTTTGGAACATAGGAACATAACGAATGTCTTCAGAAGTTAAATAGTAAAATAAAAAATGCATTTTTTTTCCTTTTTAAAAAATTTAGCTAAAATTGTACCTGAATTTGTCACTTTGGGAAACTTCGTGGTGAAGCAGACTATATTCTGTTGAAGACTAGTGGTAGCAGGTAATTTATGTAACACTGAAATTAAAACAAGAAAAAAAGTCTTCCATGCATAATTTCTTTTATACCTTTAAAATTTAATATCTTTATTTTGCAGCTCATTTTTAGCTTTGCTACTATGATAAGGATTTGGTGATTATGGAGTGTATGAACATGGTGTTTTCCCAATTACTTAGAGAAGTGTTTATAAAACTCCCTTAAATATTTTAGTTCCTGGGACTTAAGGAGTGGCCGCTGGTAAAGCACGACTCCTTCGTGGAGTCTCTTTAGGAAGTATGTATTCATGTTTCCTAAGGGTTGCACAGATTTTTAAAAAATATTTGTATGTTCTGGTACATATTTTTAGCTCTTGAGAAAAATAATGTTTCTGAAAAATCCCTATTGTTTATAGACATGCTTACATATGTGTTAATTTTAACTCCATGTGGACCTGATCATTCTAATTATTTTCCCCTTGCATTCAAAAATGATAATGTCACACTTGTTTTTGCCAAAGAAATTTTATGGGAGCCTTTCCTTCTCTTCCGATTTGATTCTAAAATACATTTCTGCCATCCCTTACCCTCTCATACTTGAGCATATTTCCAAAGAAAAATTGCTTTAAGGTAAGCAGATTCTCTGTGATGTCATTAGAAGAAGGAACTGTTTACTATTTTTCTATTTAAAATTTTAAAAAATATTTAAAACTATAATTTATAGAAGTTATTAAAATTTATTTTATATTTTATTTATATTTATTTTATTAGAAAGTAAGTTTTATAATCATCCATTTATATGGTAGAAAAGTTAATAATTATACCATTATGCATGGGAGAGGTGTAGACTGGGACTGGGGGACAGGGGCAGACTGGGAGATGACAGTGGTGGGAAAAGGGGACATATGTAGAATACTTTCAACAATAAAGAGTTAAAAATAATAA
This sequence comes from Murina feae, assembly GCA_004026665.1. Taxonomy (NCBI): domain Eukaryota; kingdom Metazoa; phylum Chordata; class Mammalia; order Chiroptera; family Vespertilionidae; genus Murina; species Murina feae. The sequence goes on along the minus strand of PVJC01008165.1, from coordinate 36,047 downwards.
TACTCCTACCATTCAAAAGGTTCTAAGTACAAACTACATTCTTTTTCCACCTCTAGTCTCAGCCAAATCCCCAGTTCCACCACCCAGAGTTAATTACTTTTAAAATTTTGTTTTGTTTTAATATAGCTATTGATTAATATGAATGATGACGAATTTAACACTTCTTCATTATCTTCTCATCTGACTATAATTTAAATAATATATCTTTTCCTGCTTTTCTTTTTCTTTTTAAGAAAGAAAAACTTATTTTAAAGTGTACACATCAGTAGTATTAACTACATTCATATTGTTGTGCAACCAATCTCCAGAGTTTTGTGTTTTGCAAAACAAACTCTGTCTTTAGTGAACAACTCCCCATCCCTCCTCCCCACAATACCTGACAGCTACTATTCTGCTTTCTGTTTCTATGAATTTGATTATTCTAGATACCTCATGTAAGTGCAATCATTATAGTATTTGTCTTTTTGTGACTGGCCTTTTTCAAGTCAAGGTTTATCCATGTTGTAGCATGTGTCAGAATTTCCTTCCTTTTCAAAACGGAATAGTCCTTTAGTCATATATATACAATTTTATATATTCATCTGCTGATGGACATTTGGGTTGCTCCCACGTTTTGGCTATTGTGAATAATGCTGCCATGAACATGGGCATCCAAATATCTGGTGGAGTATCTGCTTTCAGTTCTTTTGCATATATACCCAGAAGTGGACTTGCTGGATTATACTGAAATTTCATTTTTACATTTCCACCAACAATGCAACCATTTTTCTCCACATCCTTGTCAACACTTGTTATTCTGTGTGTTTTTTAAATAGTCAGCACCCTAGTGGGTATGCAGTGATACTTCATTATGGTTTTGATATGCATTTTCCCAGTGATTAGTGATGTTGAACGTGTTTTCATAAATTTGTTGGCCATTTGTATATCCTCTTTGAAGAAATATATTTTCAAGTTCTTTGCCCATTTTTGCATTACTAGTTTAGCTAGAGTACTGACTCTCCACTAGTAAAGGAACATTTTTGAATTTACATTTTCATTCTTTTTTTTTCACATGATGATTTTTCTAAGTAATTTTACATTGTAAAGGTTTATAACATTCTTCTACTCTTTAACTCATAATTTTTTCTTTAAAGCGATTTTAAAAAGAATTTATAACGAATGCTTATGTAAATGTTATGCACTTGAAGATTCCAGGTGATGTGATTAGATGCTTAGAGGAGGGAAAAGTAATCTTGTGTCAATAAAGCTTCTCTTTTTTAAGGTTCCTCTTAACTCTTGTTGTTTGGGGCTGGTATGGTTTCTGGGATCAATTTTATCCCATCTGTTTTCAATCCTCTAGGACATTCTCATAGTTCCTGGTATGCTGTTTATGCATTTTTTTGTTTTCAAAGCCTTTGATAATTTGTCATTTCAGTGGGCCCTTAGGATGAAAAGATATAGATGTGTGTTCCCTCTACCATATTAAACCAGAAGCATCTGAGTTTTGCTTTTAGAAGGTTGGGTTATTTTTATCTCTCTATTGAGGTTTCACTTCTATTTAAATTACTCTATGAATACATTTTTTATTTTTATTTATTTATTTTTTTTACCAAGCCCACAACCAGGGGTGTGCCCTGACTGGGATTCGAACCATGACCTCCTGGTTCATAGGTCGATGCTCAATCCCTGAACCACACCAGCCGGCTTATTTTTAAAAATTTATTAAATACATATACAGTAAGCTATATGCACTATTCTAAATACTATAAAGATTGATTCACTTAATCCATTAAATCTTTATAATACCATAGGAGATATTATTTTTCCTGTTTTATAAATGATGAACTTGAGCCACAGAGAAGTTAAGTCATGTAAGGATATACAGCTGGTAAGTGATAGAGCCTTGATGCAAACCCAAGCATCCTGGCTTTAGCTCTCATGGTCTGGACCGTTATACTTTGGCTGCCTCTCATATGCCATTCCTCTTTTCTGGAATGCTTTTTACTTTTACATTTCTCTTGCTTTCTTTAGAGTGCAACGTGTGACACCTCCATTCATTTAACGTATATATTAAGTGAGCATCCATTCTGGACCAGACACTGCTTTAGGTATTGGTGATACAGCAATGAGCAAAACAGAGTTCCTGCTCTCATGAATTTTACATTTAGTTGGAGGAGACATAAAATATGTATATTTTATATAAGTTGGCAATGTATTTTCTCTGAAGAATCCAAAAATTAATTACCTTTAGGTATTAAAGTAGACTAATTTCCAAAACAAGGATTACATTTTTCATTAGCCGATATCTTAAAGGTGCGATTGACGGTTTGTATCCATTATATTTTTTGTCAAAACAATATCATCTGATAATAGCTGGTGTGGAAAGTTGTGTCTCAGATTAGCAAGAAGGAGATTTATACAGGAGGACTCCTGGACTCCATAGCTATGGAGGAAGAGGGAGGGGAAAGGAGCAAGCTTAGGTAGGAAAGAATCAAGATTCTGAAATCGCAACAGAAACCTTAGTTAACTCTCCAGAGAGTGAGTTTTGAAGAGGAGTTCACACTTCAGAGCTTTCCTGAGTCACATTAGGGTCTTTTTATATCCCCACATCAAATTAGTCATTGGTTGTGGGCTGTTTCTAGGAAGGAGGTGTGATCATATGCAAAGAGTGAAATCTCTGAAGGAGGCTGACAACTGGGGATTGTCTGCTGGTAATTCCAGAAGCTGGTATAATAAATGCTCCATTGCTAATGGGTGAATCTGGGGGTGGGGAGTACGGAGAGGGAAGGTCAGATTAAAGCATCCACCATGAGGTTATGTGAAGATTTGGATTTTAATTCGTATTCAATTTTCTATCTGTGAGACATTGGCAGATAGTATTCTAGAGTTGAAAGTGTTTTACTTTTTAAATTGGTAAAATTAAAAATAGCATTAGTATGTCCAGTTTGATGATTATTTTGAAGATTATGTAAGATAAAGTTTGTTTCAATGCCTGGAACATACTCAGTATTCTATAAATGTTTATAGGCAAAAGAAACAGTGATATTCCCTTGCAATAAGTACATTTTCTGGAAGATGGATTTCTTCTAGAAAGTATTTCTTCTATCTTTAGTTAAGAAATAGTTGAGTTCTAATTATGTCACTGGTTATGTGAATATATTTAAAAGTCCAAAATTTTTGTCTTCCAGTTGTTTACAATTTAGTTGAGGATGTGTTATCAGTATATGATGAGTTAAATAAGGTGGAACATAAGGTACATGTTGGACAGGTTTAGAAACATAGACCATTGGACTTGTTCGGTTGAAAAAGGTTTCATGGAAGTTGTGTTAAAGAGCCTGTTCAGATTGATCCCCACCTCCCTCCATAAACTGAGCCTTGAACTGAGGAAATGTCAGGATTAAAGATCGGATCATCAAGGTCTTGTGTTTGAGGATTGTGAGTTAAACCAGATACTTGTAGTAATTTGTGTTGGGAATGATGGGATCAAGTTGAGAATAGAAACTAGAACCAGATTATCAAGAGTCTTAAATACTACAGAGAGTTGCAATTACAGATTTAGGAGACCGCTACATAGAGATAATAGTTAAAACATTGAATGTGCAGTAGGTTTGAGAGAAAGTCAGGGAATAAATGAAGGAATAATAGAGTGGGTATAAAGAATATCTGTGATTGAAGACAAAAGTGTTCAGAATATAGTAGAAAGAGAGAGAGCCAGGGTAGCAGACTGTTAAGAAAGCCAAGGCAAGAGGGTTCTTAGAAGAAGGGGCAGAAAACCATGAGATGCTTAGGAAGAGAATGATTATCAAAAAAAGGCCATTCAATTTCTATGCTTGGCTCTCTGCTTACCTTTAATAGCCCCTAAGACTGCAGTTTTAACTTTTTTTTGCAGGTGACTGAAATTTTTAATTTCGTATTTCCTGTTCTATGCTCCAAATACTCGGGTTTATTCACAGTTCCTAACACAGTGTCATTTCCTTCATTTCTTCAAACAAATGTTTATCAAGTAACCATTCTGCGTTAGGCATTATGTTGGCCACTAGGAATATAATGAGCTTACCTTGTAGCTGGGGTACGTAGTGGACTACAAACATTGGTTTATCTGTCTGGTGGTAGAAGAGGTATCCAGGGCCAGTTTAGAGAGGGCCTTGTAGATGCTAGGGACTTTGGATTTTACTCTGCATAAAAGACATTTGAAGAGTTTAAAACAGAGGAAGCACATGAACTACATTAACTTTGTAAACCCTTAGAACAGAGTGTGACACATAGAGATGGTTATGTAAGTGTTCCCTTGAGAGTCATTCTGTCTGTTTAACTTACCTTTGGAAGGATGACTACTCCATGATTAAGTCATAGGCTTCTCATGGCTTCTTGGAAGAAACCCCAGTCTTCTGCTTAAAACATCTTTTTTATTTATTTTATTTTTTCCATCACTATCCCCTCTAACTCCTCTTCCACCACCACCCACCCCTCCTCTCCACAACCACCACACTTACCCATCTCCATGAGTTCTCTCTTTTTTGCTCAATCTCTCCCCCATCCATAATCTACTCCCGCCTCCCAGCTGTCTGCCTGCTCTCTATCTATGAGTCTGTCTCTAGTTTGGTTGGTAGTTCCGTTTGCTCATTAAATTCCACATGAGTGAAATTATATGGTATTTATCTTTCTCTGACTAGCTTATTTCACTTAGTATAATGTTCTCCAGGCTCATCCATGCTGTTGCAAAGGGTAAATTTTCTTCCTTTTTACGCAGAATAGTATTCCATTGTGTAAATGTACCACAGCTTTTTATTTTATTTTGTAATACATTTTTATTGATTTCAGAGAGGAAGGGAGAGGAAGAGAGAGAGAGAGAGAGAGAGAGAGAGAGAGAGAGAGAAACATCAGTGGTAAGAGAGAATCACTGATTGGCTGCCTCCTGCATGACTCCCAGTGGGGTTAAGCCTGCAACTTGGGCATGTGCCCTGACTGGGAATTGAACCATGACCTCCTGGTTCATAGGCCCACATTCAACCACTGAGTGCCACAGCTTTTTTATCCACTTATCTACTGTTGGTTACATTTTAAGTTTTATAATGAATGGCTGCTAGGTGGACTTATATACTATTGCTTACACATTTATGGCTATTCTTACATTTTTTGAATATCCACCTTAAAATATGAATCATTTAAAAGCCAATTTTGGCAAATAGGGATTTTTTTTTTTAAAACGGTGAACATGAAGGTGTGAGATCTAAAAGTTATGACATAGAAAGAATGGTTGACAGTCTTATGGGTGGTTAATCTGTGCGAGTTGGGGCTATGGAAGAGGACATGACAGATCTTTGTCAAATTATTGAAGGGCCATTTCTTGGACAAAGGGTAGACTTTTTGAGAAGGGGAGACCTGGGACTAGTGATTGGAACAGTTTTCTGTTAATTATAAGGCAGAAGCCACTCATCTGTGGAGTGCAGTGCCTAACAAAAGAGTGATCTTCTGATAATGAATATTAAAGCAAAGGTGGGACTATCATCTGTTAGGTGGAGATTGAATTAAATTAGTTTCTTACCAATTTACTTTTTACTTTGCACAGATAATTTACTGGAAGCGACACATGTTGATGCACATACAAAATACCTGAAGTCCATCAAATCGTCAGGCATGCAGTAATGTGTAGAGCATTATTCATATTAATCATTGTCTAACTCAAAACTCCCTTTCTTTTTCAGGGATATCATGATAACACACTTTGAACCTTCCATCTCCTTTGAGGGCCTTTGCAATGAGGTTCGAGACATGTGTTCTTTTGACAATGAACAGCTTTTTACCATGAAATGGATCGATGAGGAAGGTGAGTGGTAAACAGAGGACTGCAAGTGTAAGCGTTTAATTTAGATACTATTCTTGTCATCTATTTTTAAAAAATAATACAAGTCCTTATTAATTTAAGGGAGGGGGGAGGTATACTACAAATTTGATGCCATTCTTATTTTTCTGTAAGAATTAAAATTGAAAGACTACCAAACAGTACCATCTTTTTTTTGCCCTTTTTACCCTAAAATAGAGTGAAATCAGTGTGAATTTTTTCCAGCAATAAGATAAATATCTCATCAAATAGTGTTACATTTTACTTTAATTTTGAATTTGTATTGTCTTATACTTTAAGTGATCTTTAATAATTTGACAGTATTTTTGGCTATATATTACTTTAAAGAAAATGTTAGGGAATAAAAGTGATTGTGACAGACATTATTTCAAAGACTGCGGCAGAAATGCCATGCCTTACTGACTTGTACTCACAAAGCATTTATTGAGTATCTGTGTGTCGAGGATAGTATTTTTCTATCCCCACAATCACCGCCTCATGGGGAGACAGACATGTGAAGTGTGGTGAGTTAAACATGAATGCATAGGGGCCTTGGAATAAAAAGTAGCATCAACATATGCCTGAAGTCTCTGTGATGTTTGAACTAAACTGTAACAAAGAGTAAAAGTTTTTGAAGTGTAGGAGGTAAGGGAAAAACCATTTACAGTGAAGATATAAAAAGGCACAGAGGTAAGAACATGGTATGTGGGGAAGAGCATTAATTCTCTGTGTGGGAGTGGTGTGAGGTATGAACTTGAGCTACATGCTTGCTACTCAAAGTGTGGTCTGCAGAACTTACTAGAAAGGGAATCTCAGGTCCCATTGCAGACCACTGAATCAGAATCTCTATTTTAATAGGATCTACAGGTGAGTTGCATGAATTCCTGAAGGCTTTGCAAGCCACAATGTGACTTTATTTTGCATGATGGAATATCATTGAAGTATAGTTAAAAGATCTTTCCCAGCTGGTGTGGCTTAGCGGTTGAGCATCAGCCTAGGAACCAGGAAGTCACAGGTTTGATTCCCAGTCAGGGCACATGCCTGGTTTGCAGTCTCGATCCCTAGTGGGGAGTGTGCAGGAGGCAGCTGATCAATGATTCTCTCTCATCATTGATGTTTCTATCTTTCTCTGCTTCTCCCTTCCTCTCTGAAATCAACAAACATTATATTTAAAAAAAACTGATTTAGAGACAATTCATTAAAATATCTTATAATACCCTTATATTTTGTATTATCTTTGCTTAGAGAATTCTGTTCCCAGATTGTCACATGACTTTCTCTTTCTTGTCATTCAGGTCTTAACTCAAATGTCATGTCCTCCAAGAAGCCTTTTAGCCCTATTCACTTTGCATCTTATTTGTATGGTAGCATGTACGCTCCACGAGAGCAGAGATCATGTTTCACTGTGGAACTCCAGTACCTAGGGCAGTACTCGGTAATAGTATGCACACAAAATTGTGAGTTGTATGAAAGGTTAATATCAAACCTTTTCATAGTGTAGTTTTTTTTACGTTTATTATGGGAGATTTAAACTTTGGGAGGTGCGGTGTGTTCTGTTTTTTCCTTAATAGTAGCATATTTTAGGTAACAGGTTCACATAGTAAATTCAATTATCTAATGCAGTAGTCTTACCCTTTTATAATACAACTCATAGTTTTTCTCTCAATAGCTATTAGGTGTGCTAATGTTCTGGGGGAAAACAAGAAAATTGTAGCCTTTGCTTCATTCAAATAAAACAGTTCAACCTTCCATTAAAGTTTGTTGATTCACTTCTTGCCCTGGTTAATTTCTGATACCAGTCTTTTCTTGGTTGTAGGCATAAAGAGCCAGTAGTAATTATTTTTGAGTTCCTTGCAATTATTTTTCAGTTGTAATTTTGTCACCTTTGTTTTTAGCCATGTAGGCATTTGGAATATGCTTATCTGGAGAAAAAGTTTTCTCTAGGATGTGTGGAAGACAGAACTATAATTTTATTTCTCTGGTTTATAAGAAACACTGTTCTAGAAGCTAAACTTTTAATTGTGGGGTTTTGTATTAGAGTAAATAAAGATCAGATACTTACTTCATTCCTTTAAACAGATTTATGGCAACCACCCTTTTTCTTTGGGTTCAAAACCAGTTTTACTCATTTGTTTTGATGCACATGTGAAAAAACTGGTTTGTTTAAAGACTTCAGAACAAATAGTAAAATTTTGTAATAATCATACCCCCTTTTCTCATACTGTGAGAGAGTGTGGAGCAGAGAATGATAAATGTGACTTTTAATTCATCATTTTTAAACTGTGGCCATTTTTCCTTAAGGATGCACTTTTTCTATTTACCACCTAAAAGTATTTTCAAACCTTCTAATTTATACAGGGTTTGATTACCTGGTTTAAATGTCACTATGTTTCTTTGTGTCCTTTCTCTTTTACTAGAAAGTAACCTCTGGGCATTTTGTTTCTCGTTGAAGTTTTTATTAAGGATATTGGGTCATAGGTTCAATTCTGGGTCAGGCACCTGCGGGTGTGGTCCACAGCAGGGGCCATGCAGGATGTTGATGTTTCTCCCGTCCTCTCTCTAAAATCAATAAAAACATATACAAATATGACTTGTGTGAAGGAAAAAGTATCTCTGGGCATCCTCAGATCCTCAGAAGCGGTTGCTGTAAACAAATTGGTGGTGTATTTTTCTGTGAATATACAACTAGAAGGGACATGGTAATAGTTTTTTTTTCTTTTTTACAAAAAAACCTGATATTTTACAAGCTGTAATTTAATGTGCTTTTTCACTTAATGTCTTGTGGCTATTTTTTCATATCAATGCATGGAGATTTATCTTGTTCTTTTAAAAATGTTGTGTGGTATTATAAGATGGTTGTACACTAATTTATTTAACTAGCTCTCTTTTGATGGGTATTTGGATTATTTGTAAATTCATTATAAAAAATATTGGTGCAAAGAATATGTATGTGCATAGATTTTTTGGGGGGGCACTTGTACTGTATTATCTCTAGGGTAAATTCCCTGAATGGAATGTGTCCTTGACGATAGATGGTACTAAATTAACCACCAAAAAGTTTAACCTTTGTTAAACTTTCACCAATAGCATATGTGAAATCTTTATTTTTACCCTGTAAAAGACTATGTGAGGGGGAAAAATTGAAAATGATTTGCAGAGAGAGTGGGAGAGGATATTATTTGGATATAGCTCTTTAAATTCATGCCCTATTGGTTTAGATAAGTTAGATTCATGGAAATTTAAAATAAATATAAGTATTCTTTGCCATTAAAGTATGGAGTTTTTCTGAATTCTGGGAACTTAAACTTCTTCCTGGGTTGTATTATAAAACTCATATGGTGTAAGGAGAGGAAATTGAGTGCCAATGTGTAACAAAACCAAACATAAGATAGTAAGGAACATACTTGTTTTATGTGATATTTTCCAAGCATCTTTAGTCTGGTATAATTTTAGCTGGTATGCTAAGAACTAAAATAACAAATCATTCTTCAGACTTTTTCTTTATCACCCCAACTATATACATGGCAGTCATGTCCGTGAGGAAAACTTTTTGACTGAATGTCCAGTTATTGTTATTTCAATTACTTTGATAGCAGTATATGGCTTCGAACCTGGTAATTAAAAATGAAATCAATATCAATAAGAAAAAGCATCTAAGTACGCTTGAGCAGATCTCTTTGTAACTCTTCCTCCAGCTTCCTTTAACATTTCTTGTAGTGGAGGCTTGCTGGTGATGAATTCTTTCAGCTTTTCATGTCTTTATTTCATATTTTTTTTTAAAATGGCTTTATTGCATGATGGGCACACAAAGCAACATCAGGATGATATATCATAGAATTGTACATTTGAAACCTTTATAATTTTTTTCTCCTTTTAAAATTTATCTTTTTTAAAAAATATATATTTTACTGACTTGTTACAGAGAGGAAGGGAGAGGGAAAGAGAGCTAGAAACATTGATGAGAGAGAAACATCGATCAGCTGCCTCCTGCACACTCCCCATTGGGTATGTGCCCGCAACCAAGGTACATGCCCCTGACCGGAGTCGAACCTGGGACCCTTGAGTCCGCAGGCTGACGCTCTACCCACTGAGCCAAACCGGTTAGGGCTAAAATTTATCTTTATTGTTGAGAGTATTACAGATGTTTTCCCTTTTCTCCCATTGTTCCTTTTTGTAGCCAATGTGACCCCAATAAATTTAATTAAAAATAAAATGGCTTTATTGAGGTATAATTGAACCCGGCTGGTGTTGCCCAGTGGTTGAGCACCGACTCATGAACTAGTAGGTCATGGCTCAATTCCTGGCCAGGGCACATGTCTGGATTGTGGGCTCGATCCCCAGTAAGGGGGCATGTAGGAGGCAGCTGATCGATGATTCTCTCTCTCATCATTGATGTTTCTATTTCTCCCTCTCCCTTCCTCTCTTTGAAATCAATAAAAATATAGTTTGGAAAAAAAAGTGTAAAATTTGATGAGTTTTAATACCTAGAAAATCATCACCACAAGCAAGATATGGAACATACCCATTACTCTCAAAAGTTTCCTTGGGGCCTAACCGGTTTGGCTCAGTGGATAGAGCATCGGCCTGTGGACTGAAAGGTCCCAGGTTCGATTCCGGTCAGGGGCATGTACCTTGGTTGCAGGCATATCCCCAGTAGGAGGTGTGCAGGAGGCAGCTGATCGATGTTTCTCTCTCTCATCGATGTTTCTAGCTCTCTATCCCTCTCCCTTCCTCTCTGTAAGAAATCAATAAAATATTAAAAAAAAAAAAGTTTCCTTGGGTTTTGAAATTCCTCAGTCCTGCCCCTCCATCCCAGGCAACTACTGATCTGCTTTCTATTGGTACGGATTAGTTTGCATTTTCTAGAGTGTTATAGGAATGAAATCATATAGCATGTCTGATTTTTGGGCAAGGGGGTCAGTCTGGCTTCTTTCACTCAGCATAATTATTAATGCATGGTTGTATGGATTTACTTCTTTTTATTGCTGAGTAGTATTTCATCATCTTGATGTTCTACAATTTGTTTATTCATTCTTCTGTTGATGGACATTGAGGCTGTTTCCAGTTTTGGGCTATTACAAATAAAAGTGTTTTGGCAATCAGTTACAAGTTTTTGGGTTTTTTTTTCAGTTACAAGTTTTTGTATGGATATATGTTATATGCTAGGGATATATGCTTGTTTTTTTAAAAAAATATATTTTATTGATTTTTAACAGAGAGGAAGAGAGAGGGAGGGATAGAGAGAAACATTGATGAGAGAGAAACATCGATCAGCTGCCTCCTGCACACCTGCCACTGGGGATGTGCCCGCAACCCAAGGTACATGCCCTTGACTGTAATCAAACCTGGGACCCTTCAGTCTGCAGGCCGACACTCTGTCCACTGAGCCAAACCAGTCAGGGCGATGCTTGTTTTTTATAAAATAGGAAAAGACATGTTTGAAAAAGAGATGAAGTGGGGTGTTGTACCGCAGGCACATTTCCAGGCAGATGGCTTTTAGAAAGGAGCTCATGGGAAAGTTAAGGATCTGGACATTGATACCTTTGTAAACCTGTTTATGTGTGGTAATCCCTGGAAAGCCTTCCTGCACTCCCAGGCATAGCGCACCTCACGCAGAAGACAGCTGGCTTAGAAAAGGCCCCAAGTACTTCTTTTAATTCCGGCCTCTGCAGAAGGATCAGACTAAGGCCACCTGGGAGAAACCCCTGCAGTGGTGGGGTGGAGCTGAGTTCAGGGGGTGGAGCTGAGTTGAGAGGTGAGGCAAGAGAGGCTATGGGAGCCTCATAGGGCACGGGTGCTCCTAGACTGCAGCTTAGGCTCTGGTTTTTGGGAAAGTCTGTCCTTGTTAGCATCCCGTCTCCAGTTGCATTGTATTCCTTCCCAAACTCTCCTCTCACTCATTTCTTCATCCTAGGCAATCACTGATCTGCTTTCTGTATATAAATAACAAAGTATAGTGTTTTATGTGCTTTTAAATTCATATAAATGCCATTATGCAGACATAATTCTGAAAATTCCCTTTCTCACTGGGCATTATCTCTTGAGTTTCATTCTTGTGGAAGGAGAACAATTATATTCCCTTTTTAAAAAATTCTTTTTTTTATTGTGGTAAAATATACATAACATAAAATTTACCATTTCAACCTTTTTTTAAATGTACAAATCAGTGTCATTAAGCACATTTACATTGTTATGCAACCATCCCCACTACCCATTTCCAAAACTTTTTCATCATCCAAATAAAACTCTACCCATTAAACAATTACTCATCATCCCTTATCATCTAGCTCCTGATAACCTCTCCTATATTTATTTTCTCTATGAATTTCTCTCTATGAATTTGTCTCTAGGTCATCTTTGATTTTGAAAGAAATTTTCCCTGGTAAATAATTTTAGGTTGACTATTTTTTCATTCTGTACATTGTCTTTTAGCTTGCATTGCTTCTGATGCAAAATATGCTGTCAACATTATCTTTGTTCATCTGAACGTAATGTGTCTCATTGACTGCTTTAAAAATTTTCCTGTTTGCCCTGACAGGTTTGGCTCAGTGGATAGAGCATCGGCCTGGGGACTGAAGGGTCCCAGGTTCGATTCCGGTCAAGGGCATGTACCTTAGTTGCGGGCACCCCCGTAGGAGGTGTGCAGCGGCAGCTGATTCCCTTTCCCTTCCTCTCTGTAAAAAAAAAATAAAAAAATAAAAAAATCAAAAAAATATATTTAAAAAAAAATAAAAAATTTTTCTGTTTATCACTGGTTTTAAGCAATTTAAAATTTGAATATCTTTGTATTCTTATAAATATTTTTGAGCTTTGTTCTGGAATACATTTAAGTTACTTGGGAACAGTTAATTCTTTGTTGCTTAATTTCCAATATCTGGAACTATTTGAAAATTTGTTTTGTGTAGTTTTTTGTTGTTGTATTATGTGGAGGGTTAAATCCAGTTCCTAGGATAGCATGTGTGTCTATAACCACTAATTTCCACCTTCCAGAAAAAAAGAAGTAAGAAGCCAGAAATCCATTAGTGTTGTGATAGGGCCCAATGTTGAAGGGATTACCACTTAAGCACCACAGCATTCTTGGGAAGTTCTTACAAGTCTATATTTTAAGCAGGGACACTGGGTTCAGAACACTGCATACCGGGTCCAAAGGCAGTGGGGAGATCCTGGTGAGAACAGACAGTGAGTCTGTTCATCTGTGGCAGACTTAAATAACAGGGAGAGGAGTGCGGTGGTGCCAACTTTGGTTTTAGGCTATATTGATTCTTTGAAATGTGGGCACCGAATTCAGTCATATGTTGGACTATATATAACTAGCGTTATACATGCATCAGGTTATCTCATAAATAATTGACTCTTGCAGATTTACCAAACAGTTTGAGGTCCAGTGCTCTAATTTGTTTCTTTCTTTTTATAGTTGAGAAGAAAATACAGATTTACTGAAAAAATACCAGTTCTGCTGGATAATATACAGATTTCACTATCTTGAAATTTGTTTAACTGAGCAGATCTCACTCTGGGCCTATGGCCATTTTAGGATGTAAATTCAGATTTTAGTAATAGAGTGGACTTCAAGAAATAACTTTTCCTTTCATCTTTGCTTCATGGTGACTATGGAATATTTTGCTTCTGAGTAATGTGTCCTGCTTTATCAGGCATTAAATAGTTGATCTAAAAAGGTAATACCTGAGCCAGAGATATTCAGTCCAATAAAAATAAAATAGATTTGAATATACGTAATGTCAGCTGTTAACTCTTATTTCCACACTTCCTTGTGGTTATTCAAAAGCATTAGTCTCTAAGTGCACATTGAAAGTGGATACTTGGTCTGACCTAGGTTTCATCCAATAGCAAGTAGACACTGGTTTGGCAAAAAGACAATGCCTAGCAAAAAGGAAAAATTGATTTTTAAAAATATGTATATAATGATGCCTTTAACAATAGTTAAATCCATTTATGGCTTTTGATCAAAGTGCAATAATAAAAACCACACCTATAATGGATCAAGCATACTATGAATCATTTTAAATATATAGTCTTTAGTTTTCTCATCATACTTGCAACGTAGATAATAGCCCTCTTTTTACATAGGAGAAAATTGAAACTCAAAGAAGTAATTTTGCTGTAATTGCACAGAAAGATGGGATGTGGAGCATGGGAGAGAGCCTGGATGCAAAGTACTGCAGGATACCTCGCTGAGAGATTATTGATGCTTCTTGAGTGGGAGAGAGATTTTTGAGAGGGAGGCTCCACCATGCCTTCACTTTCCTGAGAAGAGCTAGTGGAAGGAAAGCCAAAATAAAAATGGAACTAAGGACTGGTGGGATAATACTTAGAGAAGATAGAAGGAAGTAGGTTAGAGTGACCAAGTTAGAGAACAGGACAGACATACTCATAGCACGACAGGAGATGACTTCATTTTTCGCTATCAAGTACTAGACCAAGTTCTCTGCTGAGAGTGGTTGAGGTTTGGATGGGGTTGGTGGCATGTAATGTGTGGTAACACTTGGTGTAACCACAGGAATGAACAAAAGACTGGCAGCATTGAGGACCCAGCTCAGGCCCCAACTATGTTCAGAATGACTTTTTCATTGAGGAATGGCATCCTATGAGATGTGTCATCTCATTGATTGCCAGGGATGACTCAGTTTTTTTGGCCAGTTGACCAAGGAAGGTGTTTCTTCCTTCCTCTCTCTGTGTGTAAGTTTACTGAAACTATATATTTACATTTAAAAGCTCAAATAGGACTGCTCTTCAGTCCAGAGTATGTTATTAGCCACACTTCTTTTCTGTGAGTCTTTTGAGTAGGCTCTCTAACAGAGGGTGAAGGAAGAATTTGACAAAATGATTATATAGAGACCTCAGTGGAACTACTTTCACTTCCTCTTTAAAGAAACAGGTGACAGAAAGCTTGTCCCTGGCTATTAGTCATATGGCAGTAACAATTTAAAATGTGATCAATGGTAGATTCTATTTCTACATTTTGAATATGTACATTATTGAGAATTAAATAATTTTATCTGTATAAAATCTGGAAATATATTACCTACTTTAGAGAACAGAATTAAATATGTAAAGATTTGTCCTTATCAAATATTTCTCTATATGTATGTCGTTTTCCCCCTCAAGACTTTATGTAACAAAAACTGTTTACTAATCATTACATTTAGAGGATTTAAAAAGTGAGCTTATCTTTACTTTTTGTATTTTGCAGGAGACCCGTGTACAGTATCATCTCAGTTGGAGCTAGAAGAAGCCTTTAGGCTTTATGAGCTAAACAAGGATTCTGAACTCTTGATTCATGGTAAAGGGGTGTCATTTCTTATTCTTCTAGAGCAATATTAAAAAAACAACAACCCACCAATCCTATATTCTTGACCAAATTAAAACAATATTGATGTCATTTTCTTAATCTCTATTGCTCATCTAATCTATTAAAAGAGTAATATGCAAATTGACACTCACTCCATTATACCTAAGCCATGCCCACCAGCCAAGCTATGCCCACCAAGCCAGTCAGAGCCACTGTATGCAAAGTAACCCCGCCAAGATGGCGACCGGCAGCCACAGAGCTGAAGCAAACAGGAGGCTTCGTTGCCTGCCTAGGCTTCCGCTCAAATCAACAAAGTTTCAATTATAGAAGATAGATAAACCCCAGAAACCTGATTCCAGCCAGCCTTGCTGGGACGTTGGGTCAATGGGAGCTGTGGGCAGCCTGAAAACAGCGCTCAGCCCCTCATCCAGGCTGGCCAGGCACCCCAGTAGGGACCTGAACCCTGAAGGGACTGTGGGCAGCCTGAAAACGGCCCTCAGCCACTCACCCAGGATGGCCACACCCTCATGGGGTTAGGGTTCCCACTGGGGAGCTTGGCCAGCCTTCAGACAGCCACCAGCCCCTCACCCAGGGTGGCCAGACACGCCAGCAGGTGGACATCCTCCGAGGGGTCCCAGACTGCGAGAGAGGACAGGCCAGGCTGAGGGACTCCCCTCCTCCCTCCCCCCCCAGTGCACAAATTTTTGTGCAAGGGGCCCCTAGTCATTATATAATTATCCTTATCTGGTAGTTTCTCAATTGCTAGAGAAGACAAAATCAGTCAGTTTTTTTAATCTTGAGAAATTTGTTATTTGTGCATGCCTCCTTGGGTATTAAAACTCAGTGTTACACAGCAAAGTTTAGCATAGAACTTGCAGTTTTTAATTTATGCAAATAATGATCTCTAAAGGTAAGGTATCTTCAATGTCCTTTCTTTTGCTTGAGGGTTAAAAATGAGACTGTTTACATAGTTATTACATAGTTAAAAGTCAGCAAGCCTGAGAGATGAGTAGTGGTACAGAAGAAGCCTAAACTCAGCCAGCATGTAACTGGTACAGTATAGACCTGACTGGGTTGTAAATCTAGGTATTCTGATTTCAGATCTATATTCTTTATTATTTTTTTAAAATATAGTTTTATTGAGAGAGAGAAAGGGAGAGACAAGGAATAGAGAGATAGAAACATCCATGAGAGAGGAACACATTGATTTCCAGCATGCCCTCTACTGGGGATTGAGCCTGCAACCTGGGCATGTACCCTGATTGGGAATTGAACTGGCGACCTCTTGATTCCTGGGTCGATGCTCAACCGCTAAGCCATACTGGCCGGGCCAGATCTTTGTTCTTTTCATTCTCCCATGCTACCCCTCAATCTTTTAGCTCATGTAGAAACCACTTAATGTATTGCATTTAATAGTAATACATTGGCAGTTTTTTATGGAACATTTTGGTAGCTTTAGGAGACCTAGGAAACTCTTTAAAACTTGAAACAGATATAAATCTCCCCTAAGTATAATGAATCATCTCAATTCTTTGTTGTAATAAATTCCCTTATACTTTTTTATACAGTATGTTTTTTGACAAATAGTAGTTTGACTTTTTTCTATTGTTAGAATTTGACATAGTGACTCCCAAGGCTCCATAATCTAATTTGTTGAGATCCTTGCAGAACTTTATGTCTTCTGTTTTGAGAGTCATCTCTTTTTAGAATAAAACTACAATGAATGTTTAAAGAAATGATTGGTTAGTAGTATTAAACAGTTTATTTTAAGTTTTAATACTGTATTACAGATCTATTTTCAGAAATTTGTTTATATTTCAACTTTTAAAAATATATAAGGAACTGCCCTTCTCATACTCTGTACTCTTTATTAAACCTATTAGAAACCTGGTGCATGGATTATGCACCAGTGGGGTCCCTTGGCCTGGCTGGGGAGGGACCGAGGGAGGTTGGCCAGCCAAGGAGGGACCATGGGAGGACTCCAGGCTGTATCTGGTCCATCTCGCCCAGTCCTGATTGGCTGGACCCCAGCAGCAAGCTAACCTACTGGTCGGAGCATCTGCCCCCTGGTGGTCAGTGCACATCATAGTGACTGGTCAAATGGTTGAACAGTTGGACACTTAGCATATTAGGCTTTTCTATATATAGACTAGAGGCCCGGTACACGAAATTTGTGCACTATGGGGGGGTCCCTCAGCCCAGCCATGCCCTCGCACAGTCTGGGACCCCTCTGGGAATGTTTGTCTGCTGGCAGTCAGACATCTGCCTAAGCTGGCAGTCGGATATCTCTCTTGCAGTCTGGGACCCCACTTAACCACCCTCCTGCTCCTTACCACTCAGCTCACTGCTCCTAAGCACTGCTGCGGAGGCAGGAGAGGCTTCCACCACCGCTGCTGTACTCACCAGCCGTGAGCCTGGCTTCTGGCTGAGCAGTGCTCCCCCTGTGGGAGTTCACTGACCAGCAGGTGGCAGCTCCTGTGTTGAGTGTCTGCCCTCTGGTGGTCAGTGTGCATCATAGTGACCAGTCATTTTGGTTGTTCCGCCATAACGGTTGCTTAGGCTTTTATTATATAGATGAAACTACTTGACAGTCAGTGTGCTCCCTTGAGGGGTCCCGGATTGTGAGAGGGTGCAGGCTAGGCTGAGGGACTCTACCGGTGCACAATCAGGACCGGGGAGGGACATAGGAGGGCTCCAGGTCATGGCCGGCCCGTCTTGCTTAGTCCTGATCGGCCGGACCCCAGCAGCAAGCTAACCTGTTGGAGCATCTGCCCTCTAGTGGTCAGTGCATGTCATAACGAGAGTTGAGTGTCCTTAGCATATCGTTAGCATATTATGCTTTGATTGGTTGAACCAGACACTTTGCAAGGCTTTTATTATATAGGACTAGAGGTCCGTTGCAGGAAGATTTCTGCAAGAATAGGGCTTCCTGCAGCTGGAGCAAAGCAGAGAAGGGAGTGAAACCCGTTTGCTTCCCTCCTGCCTCCCCTGCCCTGCTTGCTTCCCTCCCACCTCTGCCGCCGCACTTGCTTCTCCACAGCTTCACTCCCTTCTGCAGCACTTGGCTTCTTTTTACATTGTCTTCAGTCTTTGCGTGAGTGTCCAAATTAACTGCCATCTTTGTTGGGTTAATTTGCATAGTGGCTGGTAGGCATAGTGGAATGACACCAATTTGCATGTTTCTCTTTTATTAGTATAGATTCTTTTGTACATCACAGACCACAAATAGTTGATTAAATGTTCATGTAATATTTCTTTTTTAAAAAATATATGTTACTGCCCTGACTGGTTTGGCTCAGTGGATAGAGCATCGGCCTGCGGACTGAAGGGTCCCAGGTTCGATTCTGGTCAAGGGCATGTACCTTAGTTGCGGGCACATCCCCAGTAGGAGGTGTGCAGGAGGCAGCTGATCGATGTTTCTAACTCTCTATCTCTCTCCCTTTCTCTCTGTAAAAAATCAATAAAATATATTTAAAAAAATATATATATGTTACTGATTTTTTACAGAGAGGAAGGGACAGGGATAGAGAGTTAGAAACATCGATGAGAGAGAAACATCGATCAGCTGCCTCCTGCACACCCCCTACTGGGGATGTGCCCACAACCAAGGTACACGCCCTTGACTGGAATCGAACCTGGGACCCTTGAGTCTGCAGGCTGACGCTCTATCCACTGAGCAAAACCAGTCAGGGAAATATTTCTTATATTCTATCTCTCTATAAAAAAATGATCTGAATTACCTTGTTTGTAAATATCTAATTTCTAACATAAAACTTACAGTTCTGGATTTGGGTACTATTTCTGGTGTTAATTTATTCGTAAGTTTAGTATACATCTTTTAAAAACTAATGGTTTATGTTCATATTTGTATACATTTTTATAATTTAATTCCTCATTGTAGTAAACTTGTCACTACAACAAGGATTTAAAGGAATAGTAGTTAATGATTTATCTAAAGCCAAAACAAAAAAACCAGTGGTATAACAGGGACTGAAATGAATAATTTGAACTTCTAATGCATTGTGGATGATCACTTTTATTTGAAACTGTTTTTTAAATCCCTTGGTAAAGTAGAACTCTAAACAAATAATGCTGACTATACTAAGTATCTGTGTCAAGAGAGGGTCAGATTGAAATGTGGGTCAATTTTTTTGATATCTGAATTTAAAATTCTATGTAAGTTGTATGTTTTAAGTTTGTTGTATTATTTTTTTTCAGTATTTCCTTGTGTACCAGAACGTCCTGGAATGCCCTGTCCAGGAGAAGATAGTGAGTATTTATATACTTCACACCATTGAATAAAGTTTTTTATGACACAATGGTAGAAGTGGCAGGAAATCAGAAATAGAACTTTTAATTCCTTTGGTTTCTTTTCTATTCTTTAGTCTAATTTAGAATTAGGAACTGCCTAAATTCTACTTTGCCAGATCAAAATAAGGCAGTTTGTAGTTATAACTTACTGATATAATTATCTATTCCGCATTTAGAAGGAGAGTTAAATCATATTTCTTCTGGGTTTTTTAATTTTGGAAAATTTCAAACCTATGGAGAAGTTGAAACAACATTGAAAACAAAGATACCTATATATCCTTTGCCTAGATTCACCAGTTTTTAAAATTGTCTGTGTTTGCTCTACCTCCATATCTGTATGTGTGCACACATATGCATACATGTATATTCTCCATATCTGTATGTGTGCACACATATGTATACATAGGAAACACTTGTTTTATTTTTACTTGGATTTTCTGTACCATTTGAGAATAAGTAACGGACATAACACTTCACCTCTAAACGCTTTAGCATGCATCCTTAGGAGTTGTTATAGGATTTTCTTTTGACTGTCTAAGCTAGTGATTGCCGTTAATGAATGAATTGAGAGTCAAACAGCTATTTGTCCTGATGTAATATAAATATGCAGAGTTATGTATGAGCATAATTTATTGCTTTTGCTATGTGGTATAATTTATTAGTTGTGGATATTAGGCAACTCGTTTTCATTTGTGGTTTCTACACATATCCATGACTTTAGAAGGGATTGTGGTAAATATTTTGTTTTTAATTAAATGAAGTAGTTCTAACTTTAAAATTTTTTTCAATTTTTTTCAATTTTTTTTTTTTTTAGAGAGAGGAAGGGGAAGAAGAGAGGGGGAGTGATAGCAATGTGAGAGAGAAAAATTGATCTGTTGCCTCCCACATGCGCCCCAATTCGGGATTGAACCCACAGTCTGGTACCCTGAATGGGAATCGAACCTGCCACCTTTTGGTGTACAAGACAACACTCCAACCACTGGGTCACACCAGCCAGGGCAGTAGTTCTAACTTTTAATTCTATGACTTTCCATGCAACTTGGTAAGAAGAAAAAATAAAGAACAATGAGTGTTCGTATAGAAAGTTAAATGGGGCCATGTACTATATAAAAAAATGGTGAACTATAAGAAGTAGAATTCTGAGCAGTAGTAAAAAATGTAGGTTTGGACTCAGCTAGGAATAGTTCTCTGGACTTCTAGTGGCAGATGGATTAAAACTGGTGTACGCTGCCTTCTCAGAGCTGTGAAGCAAGTGCCCGTTCTCTCTGGCCAAGCTCAGGTTTTAAAAGACTTACCGTTGTGGCAGATCTTGGTTTTAGAGTTCTATCGGCCATTGTATTATGGGTCTGCAGCATACTGATAAAATATTTTCTAACTTTTTCTCTATATTTCATGCTTACTTTCCCTCTTTAAAATTTGCTGGTAGAGATTTTGACACCACCACTTCTACAGTATAATAAATACTAATAAACTAGAGCATGGGGGGAAATTAATAACCATTAATGTGGTCTCTTGGCTCTTTTAATTTCTAACCAACATTAATATATTTAAATTTAAGATATATCAAGATGTAGTTCATGAAAACTTCTGAAATAGAATGTTCTTTCAGCTTTGGTTACTCGTAAATGAATAAATAATTAAAAATAAAACATCTAGGCTCAGTAGTTGAGTGTCAACTTATGAACCAGGAAGTCGCGGTTCGATTCCCTGCCAGGGCACGTGCCTGGTTGCAAGCTTGATCCCAGTGTGGGGCGTGCAGGAGGCAGCCCATCAATGATTCTCTCTCATCATTGATGTTCCTATCTCTCCCTCCCTCTTCCTTCCTCTCTGAAATCAATAAAAATATAGTTAAGTACAAATAAAACATCTATGTTTTAGGTTATATATTACACTATCTCAAGATTTCAAATTCAGAGCATTTCAAATGGTCTTCTCTATTTAAATTTTAAATTGTAAACCCAGTGCTACATTTGCTTTAAAATGAGTTTAGAAACCTAATGGAATCTTTCCACAGTATTAACTATTATTATGGAATATTTATTAATGACTAATAGACAATGTATAATAGTGATGGACTTAAAACCAAAATTTCACAGGTAGTCCAGAATGATTTTGTGGTAGTTCTTTGTTTAGGAAAAGCATTAACTTAAAGACAATTGGATGAAAGGTTGTTGGGGAAGAGAATATTCTTGTGGTTACAAAATGTCACTTAGATATCTGTAAGACTACTTACAAAAAGGAAAATGTACCTTTACAATAAAGAGAACTAGCAATCACTGCCTTCAGCAGAGTGAGCACCAGTAGTGAGAGTCAACAATCTGACATTTGTGTATTTCTTGATATGTCCACCTGTGTATTATTTTTGGCAAAATATTACTGACTCTAATGAGGAAACAGATAAATCCAGAATGTAGAACCTAAGACTACTGCCTAGACTTAAAAAACACACAAAATAATCCTCAACCTTACGGAAAACAAACAACAGCGTTGAGTGTTTTAGCATACATGAAAGAGACAAAAAAGGCATAGCGTCCTTGCAATTATCATTTTCTAAACAATGAAAATCCTAATGCGCTGCCTGAATCTAGATTAGATCCTGGAGAGAAAAAGGAATCTATGAATGACATATTGAGGGCAAATAGAGATTTTGCACCTGAAGTGCATATTAGGTAATATTAAATTAATGCTAATTTTCTAAGACATAGTAATGGTATTGTGCTTAAGTGGAATTAAGGGGAATGTCCTTAATCTTAGGCAATGGGAGTTTAAGGGTGAAGTGTTAAGAATATCTGCAACTTACCTTTAAGTGATTCAGGGGGAAGTGTATGTGTAAATAGAGAGGAAAGCAAGTGCTTGCTTAGGTAGTGCATAAACTGTGTCAAAACGTTAGTAATTGGTAAATCTTGGTGAAGGATGCAGCTGTTTATTGCAAAATTAGAAGTTAGGGGGAAAATGCAACAACAGAAAAGTAATAGTTACTGAAACATTTATATTCTGTGGGCTATATTTTCATCAAGTCCCTTGATGAATCTGGTTTATTTTTTTCACTTTGAAGTTTTTATTGATATAAGTTATTTTCTTGCTATATCAATATCATAAAAAAAACAATTATAATAATGATTTTTATCCACACTTGCTCTTTTTTATACTCTCAATCTCTTTTCAGAGTCCATCTACCGCAGAGGTGCTCGCCGCTGGAGAAAGCTTTATTGTGCAAATGGCCACACTTTTCAAGCCAAGCGTTTCAACAGGGTAAACTTTAGTTTTTTGAATGTTGATAATTTGAAAAATCTATTTTTTTCCTCTCTATATGAAAGAAAGGTAGTGTTGTTATTCCCCTTTAAAGGAGTAAGGGGAATTCATTCCCAGTTTGTGCAGTATACCTGTTTCTTGATGTAATTTTTAATAGAATCTCCTGTCACTCTGAAAAATGTTCCTGATTTGATGATTAATTAATTATATGGTTATCCTAGCTATAAGAATGTTGTATTTCTTAATATAACTTCAGATGCTCATAAAATAAATAAGGTTTGTTTTGCAAATCATTTAATATTGTAATTTTAATTTTCACCGTTTAGAAAGTAATAATTGCAAACACTTCTCTAGTTTTTACTATGTCTCTGGCACTTTTCTAAATGCTTGACATATACTAATTCATTTAATCCTTACCACAACCTTGTGAGATAGGTACTATATATTTCCATTTTATAGATGAGGGGTGGAGCATTTAAATAACTTGCCCAAGATGAGAAAGCTAGTAAGTTGCAGAACCAGGGTTTGAAAGCATTTATCTCCAGAAGTTCACATTTTTAACTATTCTTGATAATGATAAACCAGTGGACTCCTGTTTCCATTTTAAAACTGGTGCCATGTTTTGAATTCATTAATGTAAATAGAAGTCACCACCCAAGGTACCACTGATAATTAAAGAGCTTTGACCCTGGCTGATCTGACTCAGTTGGTTGAGCTTAATTAGCTCAATGTACCAAAA
Organism: Murina feae; assembly: GCA_004026665.1. NCBI lineage: Eukaryota > Metazoa > Chordata > Mammalia > Chiroptera > Vespertilionidae > Murina > Murina feae. The sequence goes on along the minus strand of PVJC01008165.1, from coordinate 12,614 downwards.
GGATGTTGGTGTGATCCTGATCAGGGCATGTGCCCAGGTTGCGTTGGGGTATGTATGGGAGAAAGCTAATTGATGTTCTTCTCTCTTTTTCTCCCTCTCCCTTCCTCTCTCTCTAAAATCAGTAAAACCATATTAACAAAAAAATAGCTTTAAAATGAAAAGTCACTTTAGGTATTGCTCTCTAGGAGAGCAGGGCTTTGGGGTGACCTCTGAACAGTCTGGAAGGTTTATTTTTGATTGAGAGTCCTTGTACCGCATTTTCTACCATGTTTTCCAAGTTTACTCACATTTCCTATTTTTATAAATCTCAACCTAATTATATGAAGACTGAAAAGTCTTGGACTTATAACAGAAAACAGCATGTTGCAAATTTCACTCTCTTTAAACAGTTTTTTTTATTATTAATTTTTAGAGAGAGAGGAAGTGGGGAGAGAGAAACATTGATGTGAGAATGAAACATTCATCTGCTGTCTCTTTCATGCCCACAGCTCAGGCATATGCCCTTACCTGGAATGGAAAAGGCAACCCTTCAGTGCATGGGACAACGTCCAGCCAATTGACCCACCTGGCCAGGGCTCACTGTCTCTTTAAAACAAGCTCCTTTTCTGTTTATTTTTCCCAGGCCATCATAGCTTTGAAAAAGTTATGTATGATGAAGAGAACTGGATCAGAGAAGAAAGCCACTTATTTTCACTATTTTATAAACAAACTGTTGGGGAATGATTATGACCTTTTTTTGGTTGTTTTACTGAATTCTTTTGAATTACTCCTTCCAGCGTGCCCACTGTGCCATCTGTACTGACCGGATATGGGGACTTGGACGCCAGGGATATAAATGCATCAACTGCAAACTCCTGGTTCATAAGAAGTGCCACAAACTTGTCACAATTGAATGTGGGCGACATTCTTTACCACCGGTGAGACACAGTTGTCTTTATTTTTAATAGGACATTTTTTATAACGTAACTAGAACAGAGGTCTAAAGTGGTGTATGTGGGTTGTTATAGAATGTGGGTAGGAATATTTTATTGTCAGCTCTCATATTGTGAATTTGGGAATTGTCATTACAAATTTTTTTCTAGGATATAGTTAACTTTTCTGTTTAGCCTGATATAAAATTGTCTGGTCTAAAGTAGGAAGATATAGGAGAAGCATTTAAGAGATTTTCTTCTCTTCTTTAAGCTTACCTCATTAGTTGATAGCTCCCATTACTTGAGCATGGACACTAAGCACAGATCACGTAAGAATAGTCTTCACATTTGCTATTTGAAGTATCAGATGAACTGGAGAGTTTTGCATTTAAAATTTTTATTTTTCACTTTCTTTTGTTTCTTTGAATATATTTTTATTTCAGAGAGGAAGGGAGAGGGAGAGAGAGAAACATCAATGATAAGAGATAATCATTGATCGGCTGCCTCCTGCACGCCCCCTACTGGGGATCGAGCCTGCAACCTGGCATGTGGCCTTGACCGGAATCAAAACCGGACCCTTCAGTCCGACGCTCCATCCACTGAGCCAAACTGGCTAGGGTTATTTTTTCACTTTCTTTTTTATGTCCTTACTTGATATTTTTCCATTTATTTTAGAGAAAGTGGAAGAGATAGGGAAAGGCAGAGAAAAATATAGATGTGAGAGAAACACATTAATTGGTTGCCTCCTGCATGTGCCCTGACCAGGGCCTGGGCCAGGGAGGAATCTGCAATCAACTCAAACCTTTGACTGGAATTGAATTCTTTGGCCGACACTCTATCCACTAAGCCAAACCAGTTAGGGCTTCACTTTCTTTTTTAAATATGTAATAAAAACATGTTCTAGAAAAAAAATAGAGAATACAAATGAATAAAGAAAAATTAAAAATTCCCTATGAAATCTACCAGCTAAAGGTGATTGTTATTTGTGTATATCTTTTTGTGCAGATTTATATCTATAAACATTTAAAACTTTTCCATGTAGAAAAAATTTAAACATATATTAAGAGTAGCTGGAACCATGTAATGAACTTCCATATACCAATCACCCTGCTCCAACAGTTATTAGTGCACAACCAATCTTGTTTCATCTATACCCCACCCATTTAACCCGCTGTTATGTTCAAACAAATCCCAGACATGTTTCAGAATGTACCTCTAACAATAAAGATTCTTTTTAAAAACTAAAAACCAAATTTCTTATGTCAGATATCCATCCAGGCAATGATCACGTTTTCAGTTGTCTCATAAATGTTTTGTTTTTACAGTTTTCATTATGAATCAGGATAAATGAAGCCCATATTTGCAATCGATTGATACATCTTCCCTATTTTTAAATATACCAATTGCTCCCTTCTTTCCTCCCTCCCCTTCTCTGTGTGTTGCTCTGTCACTCTTGCTCACTTTTTCCCCCTCCTTACAATTTAATTGTAGAAGAAACTGTATTGTCATTTAGTTTTGCTTAATTTTTCTTTTTGCTTTTTTCATGGTATTGTTTAAAATATTCCTTTTTCCTCTTTATTTTCTGTATATTATAGTTGGATGAGGTTTTATTTTTGTGAGTTATTTATTTTATTTATTTGTTTTTTGTTTGTTTTTGTTTGTTTTTTTGTGGGTTATTTTTGAGACAACTTTATCAAAGGTAGAGTGTTTATCCATCAAAAGGCACATAATGTTTGGATGTCTCATTCTTTTACATCCTTTTTAACAAAAGTGAAATCATATGGGTAATGTTTTCTAACCCATTTTTCTTCCTGAATAATATATTTTGGTCATCTTTCTATATTTAGCTATCTATATCTTTATCACTTTTAACATAATATTTTGCTAATATGTCTATACCATAATTTTTTAACCTGTTCTTCACGATTGAACAGTTGAGTTGTTTTCTAAATTTTCCTATGAAGAAAATCATGATGATTTACTGGTGAATAAATCTTAAGAAGAAGAATTACTGGGTTAAAGTATGTGTACTTAAAAAGATCTGGATGTCTCCTAAATTGTCTTCTAGAATGATTATACCATGTTTACTCATAGTACCTTCTTTGAACAAAGATTATTAGTGATGTCTCTTTGGTATTGGAATTACTTAGCTAGTTCATATAAGCTAAGATGTGGGTTTGTACAAGTTACGGAGGTAAAAATCCAATCTTAAGGAAAAACAGGAGGCCACAAAGTATGAACATAATTTCTCCAGTTTACTATTGATATTTGTGTGCATATTCCTAGGTGATGGATGACTTGTGTGAATTTATAAATGAAAAAAAGAGGGACGGGTTAGTGATTATATTTAGAATAGGTGCTAAACGCCTATCTTTAAGGCAGCCTTAAAATTATAACTGTATAATTAATGTTCCTTCTCAGGTTCACTTTTTCTTGCTGGTATTCATTAAATCTGCGTCCAAGATTAATTGAATTAGTAACATTTTGGTTTGAATTAGTATTATCCTAGGTTATTGACAGTGGTTAAGTCAATTTCTAGGGAATATTTCTTTTCCTTTTTTGTTCACTGACACCTTCCCACAAAATTTTACATGGAATTTCAAGAGGTGTATAGACATCTTAAAATCCGTCACTGGGTCTCAGCTAAAGAAGTCAAATACCAGAGACTCCTCCCAGAGACTTAAAGTGTATATGGAGCTTGAAAGAAGATTAGGTAGTGTATAAGAGAAATCAGAATATATAAGAGAATAATTTTTATTTCTATTTGATGGCCTGAAATTAGATTTGTGTGTTCCTTCCATTATCTGTAAGATGTGACATTACCTCATTTACAGGAATATTATATGATGTCAGATAGTAAAATTAAAAGCAAATTAAATATAGTAATGTAGTTCTCATTATAACTTATATTTTGTCAAATTTATGTTAATATGTGTCTCATTAAAATAATGCTCTAGAATTTATAGTTACTGAGATTTAAAAATAATCTACTAAGTTGCTGTTTCTTTGGAAATGTTTCTAGGAACCAATGATGCCCATGGATCCGTCATCCATGCACTCAGACCATGCACAAACAGGTAAACATGACGCTGTCATGAGTTATTGTTCATTCACAAAATGTCATTCAAAGACTTTTTTAAGTGACTCTTACACCTAAGTTTAAAAACATTTCTATTCTCCCCACATAAAAGCGAGGTAACCATATTTTATGGTGGTAATATCGTCACAATATTTAACATACATTTGACATTTAAAAAAGATAAATATGTAAATTATAACAAATAACTATTTTTTCTAATTTAGATTAATTTTGTTTAAGACCCCCTTTAAATTCAGCAAACCTAGTTTTTTGTTTTGTTTTGTTTTGTTTTTTTCAAAAATGAAAACTTACTGATTTTGTGGGCCATGTTGACTACGTTAAAGTGACCTGTTTTTATTAAAAGCTTTATTATCAGAGTAGAAAGTTATGTAAAAGATACAGAGATGTATAAAAATTCAAAAAAGATCATGTGGATTCAAATATCAAGTAGATACAAACTTCAAATGTGTATCTGGGAAATTTAAGGAGCAATTAAGTGGGATAGAGAGGCCTAATAGGAGATGAATCAAAGAAGGCAAAGGGCTTTTTCTGAAAGGACAGAATATAGTCTCTTGTTCATAGTAGAAGCTGATTATATGAAATGTAAGCTTTTTTTTTTTTTAATCCAGTGGCTTCAAGGAATAGAAGCCTAGAGTGCAGTCTTGTCAGTGCTTTACTTCACCTCCATGGTGCAGTAGCTAGGAGCATTTTGAGTATGAAAGAAGTGAGGAATGGAAACCAGAGCCCCTACTTCCATGCCTTACTCACACTAAAAGAATCCAATAGGGTTTAAAGAGTCACCTTTATAGAGAAATTGATTAATTTGTAAAGAAGGGAAATATTTTTAAAATAGCAACAATATTTGGTAAACCCGGAACTTGGTTACTTATTGGTTTTTGCTTTCCTTTACCCTCATTAAAGATTAGGATTTATTTCATATTTATATACACTTTGTTATTAGTAAGACAGCTACTTAATTTTAAGTGATCAAGACCAGAAAGAAAAACTAAAGTAATCAAATCAAGTGAAAATTTTAAGTCAAACTGAGCTAATGGATGCTGTTTTTCTCTCTCTCTTTTTTTTAATGTTTGGGATTGGGTTTTTAGTAATTCCATATAATCCTTCAAGTCATGAAAGTTTGGATCAAGTTGGTGAAGAAAAGGAGGTAAGTTAATTAGTCTTTTTTAAAAAAAATAAATATGTTTAAAAGTAATTGTTGTTTTTTTTAATATATTTTATTGATTTTTTACAGAGAGGAAGGGAGAGGGATAGAGAGTGAGAAACATCGATGAGAGAGAAACATCGATCAGCTGCCTCCTACATACCTCCTACTGGGGATGTGCCCACAACCCAGGTACATGCCCTTGACCGGAATTGAACCTGGGGCCTTTCAGTCCATAGGCTGATGCTCTATCCACTGAGCCAAACTGGTTAGGGCAGTAATTGTTTTTTTTTCAATAAAAATGTTTAAAATAGTTGTTCATGTTAGTTTATTGAAGATTAATTAGTCTTATTGCACATTATGCCATGAGCTTTTTTTTTTTTAACCCTCAACGAGGATATATTTCCATTGATTTTTAGAGGGAGTGGAAGGGAGGGCGAGAGACAGAGAGAGAGAAACGATGTGAGAGAAACACATCCATTGGTTGCCTTCCTCATGCACCTGGACCAGGGCTGGGGATTGTGCCTGCAATGGAGGTACATGCCCTAGACTGGAATCGAATCTAGAACCCTTCAGTTTGTGGGCTGATGCTCCATCCATTGAGCCAAACTAGCTATGCCATGCCATCATCCTTTTCATAAGACTTGACAATGTAAAACTATGACAAATTGACTTGCTTAGACTTTGCTTGTTTCTTTCTTTCTTTTTTTTTTTTTACTTGAGTTTTTTTGGTACTTGGGTTCTGGTTAGGAAAGAATTCTGAACCAAGAAGACTCAAACTGTAAGAGAACATTTATTTGGTAAATCAAAGAGGTAGAAGTAATTCCTAGAAGAAATGGACTTAGGAAACAAGTTGGCGATAAAGGAAAGGTTGTTGGAGCTTGGGAGTGAGCAAGCTAGTGGTAATGTGCCTGGAGCAGGGAAGGAGAGGGATTAGGAAAAGGGAAAGGCATGGGTGTGTTTCTGGGAGGGAGAGCCTTTTCTTGTTCCTTGAGGTAGGCTTGCATTTCTGTGAATTTTCCTCTTAGGATTGCTTTTACTGTGTCCCATAGATTTTTGGGTTGTGTTTTCATTTCATTTGTCACAGGTATCTTTTGATTTCTTCCTTGATCTCTTTGTTAACCCATTAATTGTTTAGTGTCAATGTTTTTGTGTGTTTTCCAGTTATTTTCCTGTAATTGATTTCTAGTTTCATACCATTGCAATCAGAAATGATGCTTAAAATTATTTCAATCTTGTGAAATTTATGAAGACTTGTTTGTGACCTAACATGTGGTCTCTCCTGGAAAATTTTCTCTGTGTGCTTGAAAAGAATGTATATTCTGCTGCTTTGGGGTGAAATGTTCTAAACATAGCATCTATTTGGTCTAATATGTCATTTAAGGTTGCTATTTCCTTCTTGATTTTGTCTGGATGATCTATCCATTTATGCCATTGGGGTGTTAAAGTCCCCAATAATTGCTGTCGATCTGACCCTATATTTCCATCAGTATTTGCTTTATGAATGTAGGTGTCCCTAATAGGGTATATAAATGTTTACAGGGTGATATCTTCTTGCTGGGCTGATCTCTTTATTATTGTGTATTGTCCTTCTTTGTCTCTTATTATAGCCTTTGTTTTAAAGTCTGTTTTGTCTGATAGAAGTATTGCAACCCCAGATTTTTTGTTTATTCCATTTCATGAAATATTCCCTTTATATTCCATCTGTGTGTGCCTTTTGATCTGAAATGAGTCTCTTGTAGACAACATATGTATGGGTCTTGTTTCTGATCCATTTAGTCATCCTGTGTCCTTTGATTGGAGCATTTAATCCATTTACATTTCATGTGATTGTTGATAGGTATATAGTTATTGTCATTTTGTTATTCATATTTCTTCTTTTTTTCTTAAACAAGTCCCTTTAAAATTTCTTGAAATACTGGTTTGGTGATGATAAATTCCTTTAACTTTTTCTTATCTGGGAAGCTCTTCATCTCTCCTTTGATTTTTAAATGATAGCTGTGCTGGGTAGAGTAATCTTGATTATAGATCCTTGTTTTTCATTGCTTTGAATATTTTATGCCATTTTCTTTTGACCTATAAAGTTTTTGTTGAGAAATCAGGAGACAGTCTATAGGAGCTTTCTTGTAGATAACTAACCACTTTTCTCTTGCTGCTTTTAATAGTTTCCCTTTGTCTTCAGTCTTTGGCATTTTAATTATAATGTGTCTTGTTGTAGGCCTTTTGAAGTTCGTCTTGTTTGGGACTTTGTTCTTCCTGGACTTGTGTATCCATTTCTTTCACCAGGTTAAGGAAGTTTCCAATCATTATTTTATCAAATCAATTTTCAATCCTTGCTCTCTATCTTCTCCTTCTAGTTACCCTATGATGCAGATGTTGGTACACTTGATGTTGTTCCAGAGGTCTATTAAACTGTCTTCATTTTAAAAAATTCTTTTCCTCTTTTTCCTGTTCTGATTGGGTGTTTTCCACTACCTTGTCTTCCAAGTCACTGATTTGATCTTCTGCTTTATTTAATCTACTGTTGATTCATCTAGCATATTCTTTATTTCAGGTATTGGATTCTTCATTTGTGGGTGTTTTTTTTTTATGGTATCCCTGTCCTTTTTTATGTTTACTATCTCTTTGTTGAAATTCTCACTTAGTTTATCTATTCTTCCTCTAAGTTCATTGAACATTCTTATAATCGGTGTTTTGAACTCTGTACCTGGTAGATTTCTTGCCTCCATTTGATTTAGTTATTTTTCTGCGTTTTCTCCTGTACTTTCATCTGGGGTATTTTTTTGTCTCCTCATTTTGGCTGCCCCTCTGTGTTTGGTTTTGGTACTAGGTAGATCAGTCATGTCTCCCAGACTTGGCAGGATAGCCTTCTGTAGTAGGTGTCCTGTGGGGTGCAGTGACAGTCTTCCTGGCCATCTGAGCTGGATGCTCCAGGATATCCCTTGTGTGGATTATATGTGCCTTCCCATTGTAGTTGAGCCTGGATTGCTATATGACTTGTGCCGTGTGAGCTGCTGGCCCTTTGTGGAAGCTCAGGGTGACTGCCTGTGAGCTATTGAGTCTCTGTGCGAGCCCTTTAAGGGGACTGCTGGGCTTTGAGCAGCCTTCTGTCTGACCTGGAAGGAATCCCCACAGAGTTGGGTGGGTCAGGGTCTCAGTGAGTCACCAGGAATAGGTGAGTAATGTTTACCTGTTTAATGCAGATTCAGATTTGGCACTTACCTGCCCCTGGAGACTCTGTGAGGGAAGCTCAATGGGGCTTTCTCCTTGAAGCCACACAACTCAGTCTTTCCCAGAATGTCTCTGGTGCCTTTTGCTGGAGCTCAGGGTGAGTGCCTGTGTGCAAGTGAGTCTTTTCACGGGCCCTTTAAGAGGACACCTGGATTAACAGCTTCCCTCCATCTCAGTCTGCTGGGACAGAATTGCTGCTGGTTTCACATCCAGCTGTTGCAGGGCCTACTCTTCCTGGCACTGGATTCCTGCGATTAGGAGCTGGTGTGGCGCTGGGACCCCTCGCTCCTAAGTAGGGCCTCTGCTACTAGGATATCCCTCCTGATTCTCAGTTGCCACATGTGGGTCTCTGTTTTGAGTCTCTGCCCCTCCTACAGGTCTTGATGTGCCCTCTTCTTTATATCCTTAGTCATAGCAGCTCCATTCAGCTAGTCTTCAAGTGGTTCTTCAGGTGGATTGCTCTGTTTTTTAGTTGTAATTTTGATGTGGAAGGAGGTGAGCACAGTGCTTAACTATTCCACTGACCAGAACCCATTTGACATTGTTTTGCTAGTCTATTACTGGTTGTTCTAGGAATTGCATCTTACATCCTTAACTTATTTAACTTCAATAACAATTACTAATTATACTTTTCCCATTTCCCATCATATGCAAGGACCTTAAAACACATCAAATTTACTTACCCTGTCTTTCTACCTTTGGTGCTGTTTTTAATCACATTTTAAAATTGTGTGTGTGTGTGCATGCACACTCGCGCACGCAGTCAATCCTTATTTAGGCTTATCTATATTTTATTCTTTTTTTCTGCATTCCTTCCTTCATATTTTCCCTCCAAAATGAGATCATCTTTCTTGAATTCAATGTTTTCTTTAGAGAGAGCTGATTAGTGATAGCTCTGATAGTGGATAGATATCTTTAGTTAATGTTCATCTGAAAAGGTTTTTATGTCATTTCTTTTTTGAAGGCATTTTTGCAGAATATAAAGTCGTAGGTTAGGAGTTGGGGTTAGGCCCTTTGAAGGTAATGTTCTTGTGTTCTGGCTTCTGTAGCTTCACTGAGTCTTCCCAGTTAGTGCTTATGTCCCATTTGACTCTCTTACAGTTTACTGTCAACCATATGAAGTCTGTACATCGCTTTGCTTCTAATCATTCTCTGCTTTCTTAATCTGACCTAATCTGGTTTTTCTTCACGCCTCTTTTTTTATTCAGTTTACCAATTCAAATTATTCTAAATTTAGATGTGTGATCCTTCTTTTTAATCTTTTTAAAAAGTTTCCATTACATATGTATACACACACACACACACACTCACACACAGTGCTTTACTTGTTTATCTTTCTCAAAATTTACTCTTTGCTTTTCTTGATTCTCTTCACTTCAGATGATTCATACTTAATTCTCATGGGCATATCTCTGTTTATTGTATGCTGAGAATTTTGCAACTATCTAATAAAAGATTATCTTCAGTCTTCTCTATAAATGACCAGACGCCTACGTTTCTGGTTGTGAATGAATTATAAGCCTGAGATGGTCATGTCAAGGGAGCCTTGGTGTTGTGTAGAAAAGAAGGTTTTCTAGTAGCTGAACTGCCTCATGCTTGTTTTCTGCTTGTAGTTCCCAGTGTTTCTGAATATGTCCTCTCATTAGCTTAGATTTCATATATCAGACTTCCAGCAGACTCGTTCATCTTGCTGTCCCATTATAACTTCTAACTCCCAAGCTCATTATCTTATCCCACGCTCACACTTACATTTTTCTGTTAGTGTACCTCCACTCTCCCAGTCACCAAGGTTAGTGTCATTTTTATTCATGCATCTCCATTATACCCCAAAGTTTTACCAGATCCTTTTTTTATTATTATTGATTTCAGAGAGGAAGAGAGAGAGAGATAAAAATATCAATGATAAGAGAGAATCATTGATTGACTGCCTCCCGCACACCCCCACTGGGGATCCAGCCCGCAACCTGGGTATGTGCCCTTGACTGGAATTGAATCCGGGACCCCCCAGTCCACAGGCCGATGCTCTATTCATTGAGCCAAACCAGCTAGGGATTACCAGATCCTTTTTAAGACATCCTTCAGCATTTACCTTCATGCAAGGATATTTTTTCTGTTGATTTTTTTTAGAGAGAGTGGAAGTGGGGTGGTGGGGAGTGAGAAACACCAGTTGGTTTCCTCACACATGTGCCCTCACTGGGGGCCGGGGATCAAGCCTGCAACCAAGGTCCCTGCCCTTACCTGGAATTGAACCCATGACTCTTCCGTCCTCAGGCCGATGCTGTAAACCGGCTAGGGCCAGTTATAACTCTCATATAAATGTTCTCAACAGGCAATGAACGCCAGGGAAAGTGGCAAAGCATCGTCCAGTCTAGGTCTTCAGGACTTTGATTTGCTCCGGGTAATAGGAAGAGGAAGTTATGCCAAAGTACTGTTGGTGCGATTAAAAAAAACAGATCGTATCTATGCAATGAAAGTTGTGAAGAAAGAGCTTGTCAATGATGATGAGGTAAGCACAATGTTTTATTACTAAACTGTTAAATTGACTTAAGTGCACCATTTCAGAGAAAACTTCATTCTTTATGACTTATTTCAGTCTATTTTTCTAAAGAATGCCTCAAATGGGTTATATAAAATATTTTAAGGAAATCTGATGATTATTAGGTTTTAACAAAATAAAAATCAAACCATATTTATGATCAAGGGAAAGTACTTGATTGAGCTTTGAAAAAGTTTTCTAGGCCATTTCATAATATTGAAATATTTACTGGTGGTATTTTTTTTTCTTTGCATATAAATTGTTGCCTCTTGATTATTCATTCTCTGATATTTAGCATAGTTGTTTAATAATTGCATTTGTGATCATTGAATTGCCAAGAACAAATATAGTTTAATGATATTTCAGTTTGGTAAATATTTTTTTCATATTTTAAAATAGGATATTGACTGGGTACAGACAGAGAAGCATGTTTTTGAGCAGGCATCCAATCATCCTTTTCTTGTCGGGCTGCATTCTTGCTTTCAGACAGAAAGCAGGTAAGATCAGAAGATAATGAGTGATTACTGGGCTTTACATACTTTACATATTACACAATAAGAATTCTTCATACTATAAATCCTGAAGCAGAAGTCATGGAGACAGATACAATGGTATGATGCTTATGATTTCCTGACACCTGAATATGCCAATCAGTGATAACTGTTTGGATTAGCATGAAGAAATTATCTGTTTAAAAAATATAGCCTGGTCAGGGCTGGGAGTTGGCGGGGTGTGTGTGAGGAAGGTAGAGGGAGACAATGGGGAAACAAAAGAGAACATCTGTAATACTTTCAACCATAAAGATGAATTTATATATATGGTCAAAATATGGCAGTAGAAATCCATACTTTTAAATATCCCTAAGGTTTTAGCTTTAGATTTAAAGTTTTCCAGAGTTTAACTAGGGGGAGAAATCCTAACTTCTTTACCTTAAGGTACAGTTGAAGTGACTTATCACCCAAACACTGGAATTGGGGTGGGAGTGGGTGGATCTGGATTGCAATTGGTATTACAGAAGTAGCAGGTTATAGAATTACTATCGTGCTGGTTTACTTTTTCGTATCTACTGTGATTAACAGCTTTCTACTACAACCACCCTTTGTTTCCACCAAATTCCTGGGATTTTTATACAGGGTAAATCACAGAATGCTCTTTATGTTGTGACGGGTTTCTACAATGTTTAAAATGCAGTTACATTTCCTTCTTTTGGACCTTGGTTTCATGTGTTCTCTCCTATGTTTTAGATTGTTCTTTGTCATAGAGTATGTAAATGGAGGAGATCTAATGTTTCACATGCAGAGACAAAGAAAACTTCCTGAAGAACATGCCAGGTAAATTGCTTCATTATTGTTTGTGTTGGGATTTTGGGGGGCAGCTGTCGGACTTTTATGTGGCAGTGGTTGAAAACAGTAGATAAATTATTTATTTCGATACTAGCTAATTCTTTGTAAGTCATATGGGAGGCTAAGCTAAAAGTTATTTTGCATTATAATATAATACAATATATAACAATATATAGTAGTAATAATCTAAACTAATAAAAGCGAAATATTAAAATTAACCGTTTCTCCGAGACAGGGTAAGCCACGCCCACCAGCCAATCAGAGCGGCTGTATGCAAATTAGCCCAGCCAACATGGCGGCCGCCACTCACGGACCTGAGTAAACAGCCCTTTCCATTGCGGCAGGAGCGAAA
>PVJC01008164.1:15176-49338 GCA_004026665.1 Murina feae | reverse complement strand
TTTGTTTGTTAGATTATTTTGTTCATTAGATTCCACATATGAGTGAAATCATAGGGTGCTTATCTTTCTCTGACTGGCTTATTTCACTTAGTATAATGCTGTCTAGGTCCATCTGTGATTTTTTTTCATGATTAGACTCAATGTGTATCTGGGGGAGGAAGTCCAAAAGATAAAAAGCCATTTTCTTTATATCAACATGACTTATCACTGTCGATGTTAACCTTGACTGCATGGTTGAGATAGTGTGTTTTAGGGTCCCCCACCAGGTAATTAGTCTTTTCTTCCCTTTCATACTAGGTAATTTTTGGAAAATATTCCCTATGTGCAGTCCACACCTAAGGAGTGTAGATTTATGTTCTATATCCTTGAAGGCAGTTTCTACATAAATTATTAGGAATTCTTTATCTTAATTATTTATTTATAAATGTATGAACTTATAGATGTTTATTTTATATTTTAAATTATCATCTGATATCTTTTATTTTGTTCCTCATTTTTTTCTAATTTTTGCTGTTGTCTATTGAATTCTATCTCTAGCCACTCTCCCTTTCTTGAGATCAACGAATAAGACCGAAAGTTTCAACTCTCTAACCACAAAGTTGGTTCCACAGACAACCAGCCCCCATCTCCCCATTTCAGACACCTTTGTAGTTCTCATCACAGGAAATTCCAAGGGCTTTAGGGGCTTCCAAATATATGCACCTCCTGCCCCTTAGTCTTAAACTTCATATTTTCATCTTTGATATTATGAGTTATAAGAATTATATTGAAGGTGAAAAAATGAAGTTGAAGACTAAGGAGCAGGGGATATATCCTGTAGGTCCAACTAAGATGTTTTAATTATAAGTAAGATGGGAAAAAATAAGATGTTGATCAGGAAGGAGATGTGATCTGGAGTGAATTTAAAAGATAATTCCTGTTACTATATGAAAAATAACCATCCATGGCAAAGACTTGAACATAGGACACAAGGTAAATGGCTATGATAATTCTTCATAAGGGAGTTGGTGGTTTGACTAAAATGGGAACATTAGATATGTCTTTGTAAGAAGTGGCCAAACTCAAGATATATTTTAAATATAAATCTCATAGGACTTAAAGATTAATTTGAAGTCAAAGGTTAGGTAAATAAAATATTTTGGTAACTGGTTTGCCATTGAATATAGTTCTAATTCTATTCTATTTTATTTATTTATTTATTTATTTATTTATTTATTTATTTTGAGTATGAGTGATTTTTATTTGGATAGAATTACATCTCTCTGTTTCCAAAGTCCCATTTTCCTTAATCCAATTCTGGAAGATGTCCAGCTGGGAATTCAGTAGAGCTAGAAGCAAAGCCAGAGTCCTAGGCTTTGAAGGTGAGCATATTATGCCAGGAATATACCTTGTTGGCATCGGGGTCATTTATGCTGATTATTTTTAAGAAACATCAGACATAGTAAAAATCTAAAATTTGAGTGTAAGTTACCCTTTAATAAGATACATTTACATTTATAAGGAGAATCTTCATTTGTAAGGCTATCTCCCACTGTGTACCAGGAAGAGAAGAATGACTCTAAATGTCTAGAAACACTTATTAATAGAAAACAAAGAGTAATCTTGGTTGTAGGTTCTTGCTATTCATCAGTTTGAATATTTCTTCACAGACAAGAAAAAGCTAAAGGAGTACATCACTACCAAACCAGGATTATTTGAAATGCTGAAGGACATTCTTTAAGAAGAGGAAGAAGAAGAAAAAGGTAAAAATAAAAAGTATGAACAACAAAGTGACAACAAATACATATCTATCAACAAGTGAATATAACAAGTCAATAAAAATATCTGATGAACAGAATAAACTGGTGAATAGAATAGAAGTAAGGGCATAGAAAGGGAATGGACTGATATTTCTCAGGGGGAAGGGGACATAAGGAGTATGGGAAGAGATTGGACAAAAATCTTACATCTATGGATGAAGACAGTGGGGGGGGTAAGGGCACAGGGTGGGGGGGATCCAAGTGGAAGGGAGCTATAAGGGTTAAAAAAAGGAACATCTGTAATAATCTGAACAATAAAGATTTAATTTAAAAAAAAAGAAAACAAAGAAATGTGGATAACAACCTTAATCTTGTTATCTTGTTTATTGTGCTTTTCCTTGTAACCTCCTATAACTGGCTTTCCCCATACCCACCCCTGAAACATCTTTTGTCTTTAGCTGGAGATGGTATTTAAGGGGGTGGCTTTGGCCATTTCAGGGAATGGCTCAGTTTTCCTAGTCTCTCCCATGTATACATGAGGTATATATACTATTAAGCTTCTGTTTATTTTTTCTCAGGTTAATTTGTCTTTTACTACAGGGAGCTGCCAAGGAAAATATCACAGGCAAGCATTAGATCGGACAAGAGCACAGAGAAGAGCAGAGTAAGATCACCTTCAATAATGTCCCTCCAATCTTTCCCCATGGCCAGTGGGTTCCAACCTAATCTTGTTGATTGTTCTTTACCTTGTAACCTCCCATAACTGGCTTTCCCTATGTCCTCCCCCTAACATCTTTTGTCTTTAGCTGGAGATGGTATTTAAGGGGGTGGCTTTTGCCATTTCAGGGAGTTGGTCAGTTTTCCTGGGTCTCTCCCATGTATAGAGGAGATAGTACAGGTTATTAGGCTTCTGTTCACTTTTCTCGAGTTAATTTGTCTTTTGTTACAAGGAGCTGCCAAGGAAATATCACAGTCAAGCACTACATAGAACAAGGCTTTACTTACATAGAGGAGAACAGAGCAAGATCACATTCAATGGTGGGCCTCAGTTCCCCACAGCCAGCAGGTCTCTCCCAGTGGCCAGATGCAGAGCAGTTCATCTATGTGCACCCCTCTGATGCCAGAGTCAAGGGAACCTTGTCCCCTCCCATCGGAAGACAGATAACACAGAGTTTGTCAGGTGCCATATTATATACACACTTTCAGTGAAGACAAAAGAGCACTCATCAAGTCTGTAACAAGGAAAGATGTTTCCACACAAGATGATAAGCTGGGCACAGGCTGTGAGGACACTATCTCTTGGTAAAAAAATGTTTTAGGTCTAAGGCCCATTCTCATGTGGTTGAGTGGGGGTGGAAAGACTGCATAAAGGAGATTGCATTTGGCAACAGTGTGAATAATGGACAAGAGAAGACAAGAGTCATTGTATATTTTCATTATGTATTATATATTTATGACACTCAAGTGAAATATGCTGAATATTTAGAAAATAAAATGTGGTTGCTGGTTATACATTAATATAAAATCAAGAATTTTGATCCATACATTAAAAAGATCATCCAAAATATAACTGAAAAGATGAGGGCTAAATAGTAATCCATTTAGTAGTGATGGATAAATGTACTTAAATATCAATGAGCTGTATGCCTATAAATGGATAAGACAGTAAGTTATGTATAAAAACTATATATATATATATATATATATATATATACATATATTTAAATATATATTTAAATATATATATTAATATATATAAGTGTGTATATATATATATATATATTAAATATATATGTTATATATAATCATTCTATACCCAGCCAGTGTGCCTCAGTAGTTGGGCATTGACCTATGAACCAGGAGGTGACTGTTTGATTCCCAGCCTGCACATGCCCAGGTTGCAAGCTCGATCCCCAGTGTGGGCATGCAGGAGGCAGCCGACCAGTGATTCTCTCTCATCATTGATGTTTTTATCTCTCCCTCTCCTTTCCTCTCTGAAATCAATTTTATATATATATATATATATATATATATATATATATATATATTCCTGTAATCTCATCCCACCTTCCTTTATCCCATCTCCATGTAATATTCCTTAGGTTCCCTCCTTAAATGTCTAGAAGAAACTGAAAAAGTATCATTCTCCAGAGCATTTCAGATCTTGCTTTCTGACAATTGTTGTCTGTTCTGGCACAAGTAAATGCCCTAAAAATTCTCTATATGTTTGGACATTTCTTATATCAATAGCAGCAAAATTGAGAAAGTGCGATTTAGGTGGAAGAAAAGTACCAAATTTAAAAAGGTAGTTTTCAAGCCAGTTATGATAAATGAAATTGAATTTAGCTGAAGAATTCTAGGATACTGTGCATGACACAGCCTCAGAGTTATTCCATCCAAAAATGTTAGGAAAATTGAGTTTGTGTCCACCAGTTCCCAGCAGTCATGCTAAATGTTGCTGGAAGGTAGATGGCTGGGATTGGCATTATCACCCTCCATCATAGTCTGCGTGTAGGCAGAGTGTGCTCCAGGGATCAGAGAGAGTCACAGGTACTGGCAGTTGGAAGCTTTCAGATAGGTGCTGAAATGTCACATGCCGAAGAGATACATGGGCCTTAACTGGTTTGGCTCAGTGGATGAACATCGGCCTGTGGATTGAAAGGTCCCAGGTTCGAGTTTGGTCAAGGGCATGTACCTTGGTTGCGGGCACATCCCCAGTAGGGCATGTCCAGGAGGCAGCTGATTGATATTTCTCTCTCATCAATGTTTCTAACTCTCTATCCCTCTCCCTTCCTCTCTGTAAAAAATAAATAAAACATATTTGTTTAAAAAAAAAGAGAGATATGGGTGGGACAGTATCAATATCTGCTACCTACTACCAACACAGGGGACAGAGTAGATGCTAAAGTTTGTTGATTGAATTGTTGAATGACAATGTAGACCTGGAAAATACCTTTCATATTTGTTTCAGAGTTTATTTGATTTCCCATGTAGAATGGAAATTAGCTCTTTCTTTGTCATCTGGTGATGGCTGCATCTTGAAATGTTTATCTGTCATTCTCCTGGGGTTTGCTAGTTAACAGTCACCCTCTACTTTTCCTTACTTTAAAAAGTATACACCTTGAAGAATATTGCATCTGTCTGCTTATAACTTTCTGGAATACTCCAAATAATACGAAATAAAAGTTTCCACATTATATGACAGTAATAAAATAAAAAGTGATATTCTGACAATGATCACAGTTAAGTGCAAGCTATTTTAGACAAATCTACATGAAAAGGCAAAAAAGTATGCAAATATGATAATTTCTTGCACAGATTTTCAAAAAGGAACATAAATGATACCTGGATCAACTACTGAGTGTTTAAAAATGGCAGGGTGGCCCTGACTGGTTTGGCTCCGTGGATAGAGCGTCGGCCTGCGCACTGAAGGGTCCCAGGTTCGATTCCAGTCAAGGGCATGTACCTTGGTTGCGGGCATATCCCCAGTAGAGGGTGTGCAGGAGGCAGCTGATTGATGTCTCTCTCTCATTGATGTTTCTGACTCTCTATCCTTCTCCCTTCCTCTATGTAAAAATTCAATAAAATATATATTTTTTAAAATAAAAAAATAAAAATGGCAGGGTGCTTTCCATGCCTATTCACACTACCATGTCACAACGCTGACAATATTTGCTAAACAAGTACTACTTAAAAGGATTTCACATTACTAAGAGAAAAAGGCAACCCATAATGTAAAGCATTACACTGCAAGGGAAGCTGGCCTGTTGGTAACACAACATTGATTTGTGTTGCTTCAGATCCTAGAGGCAATAGGAAAATTTTGTAACACTTAGCTACAAAATAAACCTCTTACTTTGCTTCCCTGTGTATTCCTTCTCTGTGGTCCACAGAGATTTTCTGAATCATTGACTTCTTCATATTTCCACAGCATATAGAAATCTTAGAAGAGTGCATAAATTGTTCAATAAATACTGTTATGATTGCAAGTTGATTGGGCCCATTTTCAACTTTACAAAATTAACAAGAGTGATCCCATAGTTGTGTTCATGGTGGAGTAAATAATATGGCAGTGAATATCTACTTAGTCACTGAAATCACATGGTGGGTATACAAAGACAACTACTTTGTATGAAACAACTAAATAAATAAACTATTTAGCAATGCTTTTCAACAGATCCCTGAATAGAAAAGCTTTGATCTTGAATAAACCATTACATCTGCTATGTCCTGTTTTCATTTTATTTATTTATTTTTTAAATTCTCAACCGAGGATATTTTTCCATTGATTTTTAGGGAGAGTGGAAGAGAAAGTGAAAGACAGAGAGAAATATCAATGTGAGAGAAATACATCGATTGGTTGCCTTCTGCACATGCCCGGACCAGAACTCTGGCTGGGGAAGAGCCTGCAACCAAGGTACATGGCCTTGACCAGAATCAAACATGGAACCCTTCAATCCACACGCCGAGGTTGTATCCACTAAGCCAAATAGGCTAATATCTATTTCCATTTCAACTGTGTACTTTTTGGTTATATAAATTACTGTATGACCTCTCCCCAAGTGGGAAGATGGAATTCAGACCAAATAAGAACTCTCTCTGTTGCCTTTTTTTCTGGAAGTCTCAATGGCTGAATCAGACTCACAATGTTTCTGTCCATCAACTTCCTATAAACAGTCTTGTATGCTCTCAGACCTTGTGCTCTGATGTTCAAGAGTGGAGGTTCTGGGTATAGCAAGTCTGATTTCAAACTCTAGCTCTGCCAAGATTATCATCTCAGTCAGCAGGAGCACATAAATTTAAGTTCTCTTAAGGCTCGGTTTCTTAATCTGCAAAATGCAAATAATACCAGTATAAAATCAATAATAGGTTGACTGTGGGGATAAAGTGAGATAATTAAGGTAATGTCTGATTTATCTTAAATTCTCAAATTGTTAGCTGATTAAAATTTTAAAACCTTATCTTTGCTCTAACAGGTTTGGCTCAGTGGATAGAGTGTCGGCCTGGGGACTGAAAGGTCCCAGGTTCGATTCCGATCAAGGACATGTACCTGGGTTGTGGGCACATTCTTTCTCATCAATGTTTCTAGCTCTCTATCCCTCTCCCTTCTTCTCTGTAAAAAGTCAATAAAATATATATTTTTTAAAAAGTCCTTTGGTTGATCTCTTTAAAAAAAAAAATAATAATAAATAAAACCTTATCTTTTTTCTACTGTCTTCAGTGACTACAGATGATATCTATATACCATGCTGTGGAAAAGAGTCCTTATAATTTTAAGTATATAACTTAATAACATGGAGCCCATGAAATTCTTTTCCAAAGAAGACCAAGATTGGGACAACCCCTCAATAGAAAAATGATGCAAGTCATCTTCTTTTGCCTTATTAAGCAACAGTAATATTAATTTCCTCCCAGAAAACTTAGATTTAAAAGGGTCAAACACATATTCTATGACTACACAAATCCTTTTTGAATTCATACTGTTATTAACTATTTTCTCTTAATTTGAGAAATTTAAATTGGCTATCTGCCAATACACTTGACTATTCATTTAGTGAAAACATTGCCTTGCCATTGCAAAAATATAATTATATATTTTTTTTAATGTATTTTTATTGAATTCAGAGAGGAAGGGAGAGGGAGAGAGAGAGAAACATCAACGATGAGAGAGAATCATTGATTGGCTAACTCCTGCACACCCTGCTTTGGAGATCTAACTCACAACCTAGGCATGTGCCCTGACTGGGAATCAAACCGTGACCTCTTGGTTCATAGGTCAACACTCAACCACTGAGCTACGCTGGCTGGGCATAGGGTAGCTATTGTTATTTCAAAGGTGTGTAAACCTAGATACACAGAAACAATGGACAGTGCTTGCTTAAGGCAAAGATAAACCTTTTACTAAAAAAGTTACATGCCTTGGGTGCGACTACCCACTATGACCTGCCTTAGTATAAGGTGACCAGATTTTAACATTGGTAAATCGGGACACCATTGACCAGGGGGGTTCTTTTATTATTATTATTACTTAAAATATTACAGAGTAGTACATATATCTCTTTCCAAAAATTGGGACTTTTTAAAAATGCTGCAGGATGCAGGACAAATTGTTAAAAATCAGGACTATCCTTCCAAAAGCGGGACATCTGGTCACCTTACTAGGGAATTTATGATCAGACCACCCTGTGAGGTTACTTTCCATAAAACCCCTTTTCTGTCCATCCTGCTGGTTGTCATCTGTGCTCATCTTCCAAATGAACTAACTCCACTCAAATCTTTGTCTCAGTGTCTGCTTCTGGGGGGTCCTAACCTACAATATAATATGAAGGTTATTAAAGCAAGATCCATCATTAAGAGCTTTGGAAAGAATAGTCTGAGAAGTAAGGACAGCAGTGACTTGAAGATGAAGAATCCAGTTTTAGAAAGAGTTCAAATAAATGACGGCCTACAATGATCTCCTTGTATTTAGCATTTTGTGGTTTCTAGTTACTATTTATAAAACTATGTGGTAACCATGATCATTGGCTGCTCAGATATTCTTTCAAGAGAGAAACTTCTGGAAGAGTAGAGTTGACTGACAGGCTCTACTTGTCATCTCCTTGGAATTTCCTATGCCACTCATACCAAGGCCACAGTCTCCCAGGGAAGCTTCCTGACAGGAACTGAGCAGGACAAGTGTATCAGTCAGAGTTTCATCACAAAAACAGAATCATAAGGAACTGGTTGGCATGCTTGTGGGGGGTGCCTAGGCTAGTTCAAAACCCATAGGTCAAACCACCAGGAAGGGCAGGCTAGAACTCAAGTACCACCTGAAGGCACCATCCAATCCTGCCTATAGGCTGAATTTATTCTTCCTTGGGGAAATCAGTTCCACTTTTAAGGTCTTTTCAATTGATCGATGAGGCCCACTCAGATGACCAAATCTATCTCCTTTACGGAAAGCCAACTGATTGTAGATGTTAATCACATCTTCAAAATACCTTCACAGCAACAACCAGATTAGGGTTTGAATAACTAGGTAGTAAAACATGGCCACTTGACACACAGAATGGATGACTCGACTACAGCAGGAGCATTAGAGGCAAACTACTTCTACCAATGTGGGATTCCATCACTGGGCAGTCAGGATCAGATAGGAAATTAATAAATTAGAACAATGATTCTAGTAAGAAAAACAAATACTCAAATTGGGACTAAGTCATTATTCTGAAATAAAGCAGTTTTCTTATTTTTGTTCTTGTAATGCTTTAATAAATTTAAAATAGTGTCAACAAGTGTGATTATTAGGTATATTTTTTCTTTCATTTGTAATTTGTATTATAATTTCTAATCTATTAATAGGTTCAGAATTAAGAGTCTAAAACATAATTTTATAGGTTAATATGTATTACAAAGCTTTGTAAATTCCACAAAAACAAGTCAATAATTTCTCTATATTAATTATATAAAATCTAATGCTTGCTTTCCCCTACACCTCTAACAATTACAACTAAAAAATGATAGTGCTATAGTAACTGGCACTGAAATGTAGAGGAACAATTTCCAACATTTATAGATGCAACACTACTAATTTATAATATTACTAAATCTGAATTTCTTTAAATCAATTTCTTTTAAGCATTTACACATTAAATATTGCAAAATGACATGTTAACATTTATAAGCCATTATTCATTCATTTTATTAGCAATTAGGTTCAAAAATTGCTCCTATTATTGTATTCTTCACAATGTAAACTAAACCTCATCCATCAATTGAACTTCAAGAGAATGCCTCACTGAGCAAGCGAGGCACCAACTCAAATGGCTTGTCATAGTGCATTATTGCTAAAATTTGTTCAGTTTCTTTCATTTTTGAAAATTACATATGTTAATGAACCTACCTTTGCCTACTTTTACATATTCAATTCATAATTGTGTTCTATCCTAAGGCAAAATATAGAATATATAAAACCTATGCATCAACATAGACTTCATAGTGTTGTTTATAGAATTAGAACAATAGAAATACCTAAATATCTAATAATAGAAATATAGTTCATGAAACTCAATTCAAGATTATTCAGCCACTGGAAACAATTGCTAGGAAACCAATACAATAACACAGAGAAGTGCTTTGATGTACTCTACAGTTAAAAATATTACTAATTCAAAAACATATGTACAAAAATGATTACAACAATGTTCATGAAAAGTACATCCAAACTGTCGTGAAATGATATGAAATGCTAACAGTTTGAATTACTGAGTGGTTAGAATTTATTATTCCCTCTATAATGCGATGCTAGAAAAGTACATGAATTGTGCAATTAAGCAATGTTTAATAACCTTAAGCAACCGGGCAACTTGGAAATAGTCACAAGTTAAATGGGAAGAGGCAGTAAATTTAAAGAACTTCAACTAAGGTCCATGCAAAGTTCAATATCTCAACATCAATTGTACTGGGCTTTCAACTTTGTATTTAAAACGAGTCTCTTCTGAAAGGGTAATATTCCTCATTCCTGTCAAGATATATAAATTCTGAAAAAGCAGTTGTGGTTTATGAATTTTAGTAACCCTTCAGAAAAGGATGAAATGTATATTCAATTTTAATGAAAATTTGGTATTTTTTTTAATTAATGATTTTACTTTAATTTTCTTACTGAAAAATGAGAAAAGTAAAATGACAATGAGAAACTATGATGAGATATCTTCAGTAAGGAAGCCCTCCTACATGCAATTTAGGGAAATGTGTCTCACTCCTATTGAAGGTCAACAAAGCAAGTTTTTAGAAAGAATATTGGAAGGAAGAAAGAAGGAAAGAAGGAAAGGAAAGAAGGAAAGGAAAGAAAAGAAAGAAAGAAAAGAAAAAGAAAGAAAGAAAGAAAAAGAAAGAAAGAAAGAAAGAAAGAAAGAAAGAAAGAAAGAAAGAAAGAAAGAAAGAAAGAAAAGATTCTTAGAGGTACATGGTTTTGGAAGAAATTTAACTGAATAATTGTCTCAATGCAATGTTGAGGAAGTGTAAGTGCAGCCCAAATTATCCATCCAACTTCAAGGACGCACATTTCCCACAGGGAAGAGTATAAGAGGTAGGGGAAACATTTCAGTCATGGCATTATTCATTTGGTCACTTCTTTGCCTATGAAGTTAAAAGTAGAAAAATCTATGTTTTTCAAAGTCCATACTGTTACCTCTATTCCAATAGAAAGCGGTTGAATCACCTTTCCTCTAAGCCCATAGAATCTGGAACAAAGTTCAGAACATCCTAATTACCTTAGTTAAAAATGTGTTTTCTGAGATCCATGAGCAGAAATGAGCTCATTTCGACATCTAGATATTGTGGAAAAGATAGATGTGTTGGCCCAAGGGATAGACTGCTCATTTATTTAAAAATGTAATTCCAAATTGATCTTCTTTTCCTGCTATTGGGAGTTACTGTAGTTCCTCCTGAGTTCATTAGTATTTCTGAAATATGACACATTCATCCATCAAATCAATTAGGCCTCCTTGAATTTATAGGTCTTTCTCTTAGATTTAAGTTGCCATTTTTTAGTATTCTATGCATCTTAATGAGGTCAAGTGACACTGAAATTTTGTCCTATTATAAGTAGTTATATTTCAAAGGTATAAATAATCTCTAAATGCTAATTTAAAAATTTCCATCTAAAACACAAACGAACTCTTTTCTTTTGCACTCACTCTCCACTTCTCGTGGTATGATTTGCTATAAAAGCTGATATTTCACCTAGAATTAGCAATGCTCTTCCAGACACACAGAAGCTAGGACACT
Source organism: Murina feae (assembly GCA_004026665.1). Classification (NCBI taxonomy): domain Eukaryota; kingdom Metazoa; phylum Chordata; class Mammalia; order Chiroptera; family Vespertilionidae; genus Murina; species Murina feae. Next base: position 37,831 of record PVJC01008164.1, on the reverse strand, counting down.
GGCCTCTAGGTGCTCTTGAAATTCATTTTGTCATCACTGAATAGAGATTCTTATGTTTTTAAAAATCTAGACATTATATTATTTTGCTTAATAACTACATTAATTAATTGTATTTGGAATTAGATATATCATTTTTTTCCAGCTGATTTTACTTTTCGTCACAATTGCTAAATTACCATCTTTGAAAATATTTAAAACATTTTTAAATAACCTATTGTACCATCACTGGAGTTTGTAAGGACAATAAGAAACAAAAATCAACATTATATTATACTAATTCATTTCCTCCATAAGTCAACTTTTCCCCTGACTTTTCTTTTTAATAACATATATTCCCAGTCATTCAATTTCAAAATTCCGGAGAGACCTGTGGCTTTTCCTTCACAAACAAATCTTCTAATATAATGTTTCTTTATTTGGTCCCTTTTTTTCTTCTATGTACTGTTCCTGTTCCAAATTAGGCTGTGATATGTTTTTCTAATGGATAGTTATACTTGACTATTTATCTGAAAATCCAACTTCCATTTTCTCCATAAAATATGACTTCTTTAAATACTGTTTATTTCATATGCCCCATGTGTCTAGTCTATGCCATAAGGTAGAAGTGATGTGTATAGTTTAAGGGTTCACTCAACCATGATTAAGCCACTTGCCTTGGAGTTCCTTCTTTCCCACTGGATGGAAATGACAATGACACCAGAGGCTTTGGAAGATGTGGTTTAACGTTAGCTGAGCTGCCTCACAACCCTGTGTATCCCTGGATATCCTCATGGAGCCCTCATTCATCTATGTCTGGACTTCTCTGTGTAAAAGAGTAAAATACTTCTATCTTATTTGAGTCGATGGTTTTCAGGAGCTTTCTTTTTTTAGAGTAGTTTAATCTATGTTTTAACTACCATGTAGAAAGTGTAAAGTTATTTTTTTTGGCAGAGCAATATCATGACAACTACAGCTCAATTCAATTTTTTTTCATAGAACCAAACATTGTAAGAAACACTGATAAATACTGAATATTACTGAGTTCTGAGGAGATTGATTTGCCATTAGTGTTTAGAAATATCTTCTGCCAGAATCCCACCCTGGAGTTCTAACAATTTAAATCCAAATGACAGAGTAAATTGTGTACTTAGATTACCATGGGCATTCTAAATTCAGCATTTTCTAAGTTCACTTCAGTTTCTGGGCTTCCACTCACATCTCACTGACCTAAACTTGTCCACACAGCCCCATCCCAGCTTAAGCTCAGAGGGTTCTATCACTAAAGGGAAGAAGACCATGATGGATATTGGGAACTAACAATCCACCAAATCTTTATCAAATAAGGTTCATATTTCCAATTCGTACATCAAATTGGCTTTATGTTCCATTGCCAGGCGACTTTTCAAGTCAATGAAAAGATTCTACTGAATTCTTAAAGTGCACTTCTTAATTTCCCAGCTCTTCAAAGCATGATAGAAATATTCTGATATTATAAGGTGGGTCAAAAGTAAGTTTACAGTTGTTTGTGTGGAAAATAATACAATAATGAATAAATAACAATACAATAATAAATGTTGTGTTTCATGTACTCACAACTGTAACCCTACTTTTGCTCCACCCTATATTCTGCTATCTGGAAGCTTTCTGGATCCTTTCAACCTCATTCTGATCATATATCCATCCATACAATAGATACTCACTTAGGCATCATCTTTATGCCAAGACTTGGATTCAGTCTTAGGCAATTTGAGATGAACAAGAATATGTTTTCCAGACAGGGTCATTCTTACCCTCCTATATGTCTTTTTTCATTTAAATTATTATTTCTTTCATGCTTTCTTTAATTGGAATGATTTATTTACATGGTCAATTTTTATTTTACCAATTCCTTGGGGCCAAGAACCACCCCTTGATTTTTTAACCCCCTCACCATTTAGCATAGGACATAACCTATTATAGTCACAGAGTGAACTACCTAAAAGACTGAATGAAAGAATAAACCATATTGTCAGTATTCTCTAATGCATCATCTATACTCAAGTATAGAACTTGGATTCACTACTTTTTAAACTAACTTTGTTTCATAGTGAACCACATTATTTCCTTCAAATTTGTCATTACTCCCCAAATCAAAGTAGGCTTTGTGGTTTGAATATAGAAATATTTTTCAATCACATACCTTCTGAGATAGTATAAAGTAGATATTTTTAAAAAGAATAATCTGTGCTGCTGTCACTTAAAACACAAATGTCTCTTTCTTAGCTCTCCTGATACTTCATTAAAATTATAGTACATGAAATGGAAACATATGAGGCCTCAAATCCACGGGAGTAGAGATATCAACAAACAAGAAATGACAACAAATAACTGAAGAAAAGGTACAGTGTTAATGATTCAGTAAAACCATTTGCAACAAAGAATAACACGGAGAGGGTACAGTTGATGGCCAACATATCAGCTCTGCAAACCCCGATGAAACTTTGAATTCAGAAAGACCAAGTGAAATAAGAGGGCAAGAGTGAGACTTTGTGTTGATAACAGATTAACTGGAATCAATCTCTCTCCACTCTTACAGCTGCCTCCTTTTGATTTTCATAAAATAATCATGGCATGCAGGTATTTACCTCATGTTCCCAAATCCTTCTTCCCTGGTAAAAATTAATACATCCCAGGAGGTCTCTATAGGGAGGCTTGGCATGAACCCAACTACCATTGCAAGTGAAGAACTGGTTTGCACTACAATAGAAGATTAGAGGTCCCTGTGTAGTGGAGAGACTAGAATAGATAAAATAGGCAGGAGTGTTGCATATTTGGAAAATGCTGAAAGTATGATAAAATAATTTCTGGATTTAAAAATAATGCATATGAAATTCCTAGAAACATGCAATCTTCCAAAACTGAATCAACAAGAAACAGAAAATCTGGACAGACCACTGGGAGTCCTAGCCACAACAATCAGACAAGAAGAAAATATAAAAGGCATTCATATTAGAAAGGAGGAAGTAAGACTGTCATTCTTCAGGATTACATATTGTACTAGAAAACATTAAACACTCAACCAAAAAATTGATAGATTTAATAAATGAATATGGTAAAGTAGCAGGATACAAAATTAGTATCCAGAAATAAGTTTCATTTTTATACACCAATAATGAACTATCAGAAAGGCAAATTAAGAAAATAATCCTATTTAGAATTGCATCCAAAGAAATAAAGTGCTTAGAAATATATTTAACAAAGGATGTAAAAGAGAAAGGTTAGGGGAGGTTGTTAATAAGCTAACTACACATCATCAATCAAGAAAGTCATAGATTGTCTTAACCAGTTTTGCTCAGTGGATGGAGCGTTGGCCTGCAGACTGAAGGGTCCCAGGTTCAATTCCTGTCAAGGGCATGTTACTTGGGTGCAGGCACATCCCCAGTAGAGGGTGTGCAGGAGGCAGCTCATCAATGTTTCTAATTCTCTATCCCTTTCCCTTCCTCTATGTAATAAATAAAATATTTTAAAAAAAAGAAAGTCATAGATTAATTGCAAAATGAATAAATAAAAATTATCATATAACTAGAGGCCTGGTCCCTCAGTCTGGCCTACACCCTCTCCAGTCTGGGACCCCTGGGGGATGTTTGACTTCTGGTTTAGCTCAATCTGACAGCCGGACATCCCTCTCACAATACAGGACTGCTGGCTCCTAACCGCTCGCCTGCCTGCCTGCTTGCCTGCCTCAACACCCCTAACCACCTCTGCCTACCAATCTGATGCCCCTAACTGCTCCCCTGCCAGCCTGATTGTCCCTAACCACCTCTGCCTGCCGGCCTGGTCACTCCCTAACTGTTCCCATGCCAGCCTGATCACCCTCTAACTGCTCCCCTGCCACCCTTATCGTTCCCTAACTGCTCCCCTGCTAGCCTGATCACCCCTAACTGCCTCTGCGTTGGCCCCTGCTACTGTGGCTTTGTCCAGAGGATGTCCAAAAGATGTCTAGTCTAATTAGCATATTACCCTTTTATTGGTATAGTCTAGAGGCCAGGTGCACAAAAATTTGTGCACTTGAGGGGGGTGGTCCCTCACCCCAGCCTTTGCCCTCTCGCAGTCTGGGAACACTTAGGCGATACTCCCCGGAGGATCAGGCCTAAGCTGGCAGTCAGACATCCCCCTGGCAGCCTGGGAGCCCTTGGGGGATGTCCACTTGCCAGCAGGGAGCAGGCCTATGTTGCAGTTGGACATCCCTAGTGCTGCTGAGGAGGCAGGAGAGGCTCCCACCACCACCACTGTACTTGAAGCCTTCAGCCTGGCTTCTAGCTGAGCAGAGCTCCCCCTGTGGGAGCACACTGACCACCAGGGGCAGCTCCTGCATTGAACATCTTCCCCCTGGTGGTCAGTGTGTGTCATAGTGACCAGTCATTCCCAGTGGTTCTGCTGTTAGGGTCAATTTGCATATTATCCTTTTATTATATAGGATAGAGGCCTGGTGCATGGGTGGGGGCTGGCTGGTTTGCCCTGAAGTGCATCCAGGATCAGGGTGGGGTTCCTGCTGGGGTGCCTGGCCAGCCTGGGTGAGGGGCTGAGGGCTGCTTTTAGTCTGGCCGCACCCACTTCAGGGTGGGGGTCCCTGCTGGAGTGCCTGGCCAGCCTGAGTAAGGGGCTGAGGGAAGTTTTCAGGCTGGCCACACCCCCTTCAGGGTGGAGGGGGGTCCTGCTGGGGTGCCTGGCCAGTTTGGGTGAGGGGCTGATGTCTGTTTGCAGGCTGGCCAAGCCCTCCAGTGGGAACCCTCACCCCATGAGGGTGTGGCCATCCTAGGTGAGGGGTTGATGGTTGTTTGCAGGCTGGCCACAGCTCCCAGCAACCCAAGCTCCCAGTGAGGCTGGCTGGAAGCAGGTATCTGGGATTTATTTATCTTCTATAACTGAAATTTTGTTGCCTTGAGGGGAGGCCACAGTTGGCCAGGGCAGGCAGGAAGCTTGTCTTCCTCCATCACCGGGGCAACCAAGCCTTCTGCTTGCTCCAGCTCCATGGCTGTGGGCTGCCATCTTGGTTGGGTTAATTTGCATATAGTCACTCTGATTGGCCAGTGGGTGTGGCTTGGGGTATAGCAGAGTGATACCAATTTGCATGTTTCTCTTTTATTAGTGTAGATAATAGTATTTACAAATAGGATAGTAGCCATAAAACGTACTGGAAGAAAGCAGAAACTTTTTGAATTTTTTTAACTTAGGGGTAGGGAATACAATGGTGGGATGATTGAAGGCAGGAGATCATTGATTAAATTATACATTTGTATACAGCTTGATTTTAAAACATGAATTTATGACTTTGACAAATTTATAAAAGGTGAATTTTATAAGATGAATAAAATATAAAATTTATTTTTCAACAACGCAAACTAAACAAAGCATCAAATAAGACCATATATTCTCATTTTATTTATTTATGCAAATCTTTTATTTACTATTATTAAAGAGCTGATTTCCTGGGTTGTCCCATGCTTTCTGACATAAAATAGAAGTCATGTATATCACCCAGATAGGACCATTCATAAAAATAATATGTCTCGCTCATTCAATATGCCAGGCAGTGTACTAAACCTTTCATATGAGTCAATATATTTAATCTTCAAGGAGGTTATTTTGTGACTTGTCCAGGGGCTCACAGGTTGTAAGTGACAGACTAAGGAATCAAATACCTTTCTTTATGAACATAGAAAAGATGCTCTGAATCTATCAGGTTGAAAGAAAATTAGAAAAGGCAGTGCAGGTACTAGAAAGAGAGAGCGGTTGTAAAAACTATAGACATAATATTAGTTTTGGCAAAGATGCAAGATATTGTTATGGCATTCAGGGATATAATTAACACAAAGGACTCTTGGAAAGTACTACATTTAACAAGACTTTACTTAAGAAAGGATAGGAAATCTGGGGAAAATAATGACCAGTACTCAAGCATCCTTTTCCCTGAATCCATCACATACCTCCTGCCAAATGTATCTCCAGTCCTAATTCCCATATGACCTTATGCATAACTTATTCTTCTCTTACTGTGTTGTACAAAAGATGCCTTTTATGTATGTTTCCCAAACCAGATTATAAGATACAGATTATAAGAGGCCTGGTGCATGAAATTCCTGCACTGGGGAAGGGGGCATCCCTGCACCCTCTCACAGTCTGGGACCCCTCAGGGGATGTAGCAGTGTGCCAAGTGGCAGGTGGCCAGGGAGGAGCTCGAATCAGGACCAGGTCCCGTTTGTGCTCATCCCAGCCTGCTGCTGCAAATCAGGAGAGACTCCCACCATGGCAGCTGCACTCACCAACTGTGAGCCCAGCTTCTGGCTGAGTGGAGCTCCCCTTATGGGAGCACACTGACCACCAGGGGGCAGATCTTGCATTGAGCATCTGCCTTCTGGTGGTCAGTGCACATCATAGCAACCTGTTGTTCCTGGTCGTTCCACCATAATGGTTGCTTAGGCTTTTATTATATAAACTAGAGGCCTGGTGCACAAATTTGTGGACCAGTGGGGTCCCTTGGCCTGGCCTGCAGGATTGGGCCAAAACTGGCTCTCCAACATCCTCTGAGGGGTCCTGGATTGTGAGAGGGCACAGGCCAGGTCTAGGGACACCACCAGTGCACAACCGGGGCCGGGGAGGGACTTGGGAGGTTGGCCAGCCGAGAGGGACCACAGGAGGACTCCAGGGCATGTCCAACCTGTCTTGCTCAGTCTTGATTGACTGAACACCAGTAGCAAGCTAACCTACCAGTCAGAGCGTCTGCCTCCTGATGGTCACTGCACATCATAGTGAGCAGTTGAGCAGCCTTAGCATATCATTAGCATATTACACTTTGCTTGAATGGCCAACTGGACACTTAACATATAAGGGTTTTATTATACAGGATGAGAAAAATGTATCTCCTTTATGTTTGTATCTTAATGCCTAGTAACATATGGATACTTTGCATGCACTCAATAAAGGCAAGTTGGATTATTAGAATAACTGTCTACTAGTATGTTCAGATTGCTTAAGATACCATTGTTCAGTAAGCATTTATTTAGTGCTTATGATATGTCAGGCATAATGCACACTCATGGCTTTGGGAAATTCACAATTTAGAGGCAGAGGAAGTCACATTTAAAAAATCTATAAATAAACCAATATGATAAGGCAGGCGGCATAAGTAGGACTGTTCAATATTGGAAGAGAGTTTGAGAAATAAAGAGACTATCTTTAAATATCAGTGGTTAGCCAAGCGGCATTGCTCAATGGTTGAACATTGCCCTATGTACCAAGAGGTCACTATTCAATTCTGGATCAGGGCACATGCCAGATTGTGGGCAAGATCCTCAGTGGGGGATGTGCAAGAGGCAGCCAATCAATGATTTTATCTCATCATTGATGTTTCTATCTCTCCCTCCCTCTCCTTCCCTCTCTTAAGTCAATAAAAATATTTTAAAAATGTATCAGTGGTTAAATAGAGTAAAAAGATAGCAGCACAGCTACTTTCAGTTACTGAGGACTCTGCAGATCCCATTTTAATATGACCTTAGCAGGCAGGATACTTAATGGACAGTGTCCCCTTAAGTCAAACCTTTGATTAAATTCAGGAACAAGTAATTAGAGAGGTTTCTATGTATCTGTCATTTTGATTCATTGGTACCACGTTGGTATACAATGAATTTTACTTTCGTTGGTCCCTTGGTTCATTCTATTCTTCTGGAAATACAGTTTAACAATAAATAAATTCTGATTTAATAATTGCACAACTATCTTTGCAGAAAAGGTCCACAGAGTAGTAAACTGTGTAGCTAATTGTTCTGGCACTCTTCTGCAATGTAAGGCAGTGAATATGAATGATCATTCCTAGTCATGCTTTTTCAATAGGAAGGGGTAGAAGTCTGAAGTGTAAACTTCATGACAGTCCCAAGTGAATGCAAAAAAAATCAAATTCATAGCCAAATCCATTGAAAATTAAATAACATTTTTGACAAATGATTACATTCTATAAGTTTACAGAGTTTAGTTGAACTTCCACATTAAGATCAATACCATACTAATCATCCAGATTAAATATAATATGAAATTTTCACTGTGAGTATGGAAGTCAGTTTTAATTATAAAGAGTTAATTTTAATAGGTTTCCCAAAGAACCTAAATTATACAGTATATTCATGACATGTCTTGGTCAATTACATGCTTTTAAATCTTGTTATCTATATCACAAATATTTCATACTCTTCTGCATTTAGACTTTCAAATTAGTTCTATTGATTTATCTTACCTTAGTTGTTAATACATTTCCAAGATCTTTTTTAATATGTACACTTATTTAGCCCAATTTATATTTTAATTACCAAAAACTCAATTTTTTTCACTTTGATTATATTCAAAAAGTTAGTTCTCCCTATGGTCTTCAACTTAAGTCTTTTTTAATGCCACAGAATATACTGGGAGCTTGCTTCTAGAGTTTTACAATAACAGTAATTTTAAATCATCTTTAGTAGCCACTTAGGAGAAGCACAGAAATGCTTAGAGTTCTCTGCATTTCTTTCTCTTTTCCTTCAACTAGTCACAATTTTAAGGGTGGAATGAGTGTCACAGGCAGCAAAATTTTTCATTTTATACAATGGATGGGTGAATTACAGAAAGATGTCATAGATTCTGAGATTTGCTTCTCTGTTAAAATATTTTAAACCCTTAATATTAGAAAAAAAGTGTTAAATTTGAAATTATATTTGAATATAAGAAAAAGCAGCTCATGCTTTACATATTTAGAGAAATTGTCTACAGATAGTTTGAGTATCCTCTTAGCTTGACCCCCTAAGGTAAAACCGTCAACCCTGACCTGACTGATCATTTTAGTAATTGACAACAGATGTAGTTTACTTGAACTGTCTAAAAATATATATTTTTTGTAAAAGCCAGAATTTTCAGGACACAGACCTGGAAACTACATTTCTTTGTTTCTCTTTCCTCTATATTCTCTATCTTACTAGTGATGTGGTTAATTAACACTTCATTTAAGGATTATATCTCTTAGAGGTTCAGGAGAGTGTAAAATTGTCCTCCTGGGATGAATGAATATCCCAATCTCATAACTATTGCTCTACATCTAGATTTAAATTGTAATATTTTAAGGAACACTTTCCCTGGTAACAGAGAAGTATTACTCCATGAAGTGTTTCTCAAAGTGTAGTCCCCAGACCACCAGCATCATTAGCCTAAAGAAACTCATTAGAAATGAAAATTATCTAATTTCATTCCATACCTACTGAATCAGAATCTTCGGAGCTGGGGCTGAGGAATCTGTGTTTTGACAAGCCTCCCAGGTGATTCTGATGTACCAGAAAATTTGGGAACTACTGGTCTATGAAACTCCCTCACTGTGCTGCATGCGAATATATTGTTTAGTGATACAAGAAGATTTAGGTTAAATTATTGATCAGTAATTTAAACCTTAAATCCTAGCCTTTGAATGGTCAAGCAGGCTAGTTCAAGTCCACAGAGCTCCGTTATTGTTTTATTAGAGGGTAGGTCTGTTGGCACAAAAATAACTGATATCTCTGTTGACTCAAAAAGGAGGGAATGCCAGTTGACAAGTGGCAACACTTGTTTGAACAAAGGCACCAGTGTAAAAAGTGTTCAGTAGTTAGGATCTTATGTACCATTGTATTAATTCTTGAGATATTGCCTTATCTTTAAGTTAGTTGAGTCAGTTTTTTTTTTCCCTTGGCCTTGCCTTACATTACAGGAATATGAATCAGCTCATTTGTGATCATAATTTTACATTGTTAGTGTTATTTCTTCTAGATAATGCTATTTTTTTCTGAGAGTTGCTCATTTTGATGCCAAGGCAACGTTGTTGGTAAAGAGGAAGTAGGAACTTCCGAATGAAGGTAAAATAGCAAAATTTTATTTCTATTGTCTCATAGCAAATCCCACCTTCTTCCCTTCTCTCCTTCATCCTCCATACCTGATTTGTTATATAGTTCTATCAATTACCTCTCAGCCTTCCTCATCCATATTCCTCATTTTAATTCATTTGCCACTGCTTCAACTCAGTTGCTAATAAGCTCACAATTGGATACTCTAAATCTAGAAATATAAAAACAATTACTGTATCTGTAAGAAGTCAATTCTTTCACAGAGGCTAATTGTCATTCTAGCTTCCAAAGTGAGTTCAGGCACTTAATTATTGCTCCTGTAACTCTAAGTAAACTGAATGTGAAAACTAACTACTGGTGGACTGTTTCTTTAAAAACCTCCCATTCCCATAATGTCTATGTAATGATTGTACTAATTCATTCAGTCAACTGTTTTTTGATGCTAATATGTGTCAAGAATTATTTTAATCATAAAGGTAACAGTAGTCAATAAAGACCAAAACCAGAGACTTTGCTTGTAGAATCCAGATTCTAATGATAGTGATGTGATAAAGACGTATCATTATATTTATATACAGGTACATCTATCAATATCCATTGCTAGCTATTTTAATTTCAATGGTCAAGCAGTAACAGAGACATGAATGATGTGATTGAGAAATACATATTGCTATCTGAGGAAAAAGTATCACAGTATAGCAAATGCAGTAGCATTGGATAAAGAAAGGAGACTGGTATAACTGGAGAGAGAGAAAAAAAGGGCAAGGTTGAAGATGAAGTCTGAGGTGGTCATGGAACACATCACCAGGGGCAATATAGGTTATAGAAAGTGATATAGATTTTATTTTAAATGAGAGGAGAAACTCTTAAAGATTTTGAAGGGAGAAGTGACATAATGTGACTGATATTTTAAAAGGACCACCATGGATAAAAGAGTTGAAAAAAGGAAATCAGTGAGATGATTTGCAATATAAACCAAATGAGACTTCATATTGGCCTGGAATGAACCAGGGTGGTAGGGGTGTAGGTAGTGGTATTTCCTATTGGATTGAATGTGGGAAATGAGAGAAAGGAAGGACTCAAAGATAAGCACAAAGATTTTAGGATTGAGATAGTTAAAGATGGAATTATCTTTTACTGACAAAGGAAAGACTACAGAAGGAGACAATTTGGTGGGTATGAGGACTGAACTTGGGGAAAATAAGAGTTTATCTTTGGCTATACTGTTTGAGATATCTACTAGAAATAAAAGTAAAGTAGGTAATAAATTGTTGCAGTCATCAATTTAGATGTGAGATTTAAAAATACATACATCACATAGAAGCATGAAATAGACTGACAGATGTCAGAGGAAGGTGGGAAGGACAGCTGGAAGAGATCAACCAAAGAAGTCATAAGTATATATGCGTATATATGCTTCACAGACAATAGACAGGTGAAGGCCTGGGGTGGAAGAAGCTGGGGGGAGTGGGATAAAGGCAGGAAATTGGGGACATCTGTAAAACTCTCAACAATAAAATATTTTTAAAATATATAAATACATCACATTTTTCCTAGAATCACTCTTTTTATTTTTGTATAGTCTTCTACAATATTTTGTCCTTATTACAAACCAAGTCTGATCATTCTTCAAAAAATATAAAGATGTATAATTGAAAATAAAAAAATTACTATCATCTAAATCATTCCAAAGGTAACTAATGTCAACATCTCAAAGTACCTATTTCCAAATTGTATGTATGTGTCAACTGTTTACTAGTAATCAGTTTTAATCCTTTTGATTTATAAAAATAATAATTTCATATTCAGGCTAATGTATAGAGATATATAGATATATCCTATATAATAAAACCCTAATATGCAAATTGACCAAAGGATGGAACTACCAGAGGAATGACCCGTCTCTATGACCTGCACTGACCACCAGGGGACAAACGCTCAATGCAGGAGCTGCACCCCTGGTGGTCAATGGGCTCCCACAGGGGGAGCTCTGCTCAGCCAGAAGCTGGGTTCAAGCGGTGGTGGTGGGAGCATCTCCCACATCCACTGCAGGCAGGCGGTAAGGAGTGAGAAGTCCCAGACTTCGAGAGGGATGTCTGACTGCTGGCTTAGGCCTGATTCCCAAGGGGCCTAAGCTGGTAAGTGGACATCCCCAAGGGCACAGGCCAGGCTGAGGGACCCCCACCCCCAGTTCACTGGGCCTCTAGTATAGATATATAGATATATACAGGTATCTAATATAATAAAAGAGAAACATGCAAATTTGACCGTTACCACCAGCCAATCAGAGCGGCTGTATGCAAATTAATGCAGACACAAACCAAAGGCTTCTGATGCAACTGCCTGCCTAGGCTGGCTGAGCCTCTGCTCACAGCCACGCCCACCAGCCAATCAGAGCAGCTGTATGCAAATTAACCCAGCCAAGATGGAGGCCAACAGCCAAAGTCTTCTGTTGCAACTGCCTGTCTAGGCTGGCTGAGCCTCTGCTCACAGCCACGCCCACCAGCCAATCAGTGCGGCTGTATGCAAATTAACCCAGCCAAGATGGAGGCTGGCAGGGCGGCTCTGCACTGGGAGCCTCCATGGCTGGCACAGCTGTGCCAGGTGTGTCAGCTCAGTGGGAGGGGGGTTCTGGCCTGGGGCCTCCTCGGGGCATCCAGGAGCAGCTGTCCTGGGTCTGCTGCTAGCTCTGCCCCCTGGGAGCCTCCGAGGGGTATCCAGGAGCACCTGTCCCGGGTCCACTACCTGGCTCCACCCCTTGGGGGCCTCCCTGGGGCATGCAGGAGCATGGGGCCTCTGCAGGGTGTGCAGGAGCAGCCGTCCTGGGTCCACTGCCTGGCTCTGCCCTGGGGGCCTCCGTGGGGTGTCCAGGAGCAGCTGTCCTGGGTCTGCTGCCTGGCTTTGCCCCCCGGGGGCCTCCGTGGGGTGTCCAGGAACGCCTGTCCTGGGTCTGCTGCCTGGCTCTGCCCCAGTGGCCTCCTCGGGGGCATGCGGGAGCACCCGTCCAGGGTCCGCTACCTTCATCCGCCCCCCAGGGGCCTCCACAGGGCGTGCGGGAGCGTCTGCTGCACAGTGCGGAGAATCTGAAGCCAGTTCACTGCCCAGCTCCACCCCGGGTGTGTTTGCTCAGCAGCAGGGCCCCACCGAGGGATCCTGCACCAGCGTCCACCCCTGGCTTGCCACCCAACTCTGTGCCAGGTGTGTCCCCTCAGCGGTGTGGGCCCACCAGGTGTGTGCAATCGTGGGCCCTCCGGTAGGAAACATCCAGGCCTGCACTCACCAGCCTTCCCACCCCCCAGTGCACGAACCCTGAAGGGGCTGTGGGCAGCCTGAAAATGGCCCTCAACCCCTCACCCAGGCTGGCCAGGCATGCCAGCAGGTAGACATCCCCCCCCAAGGTGTCCCAGACTGCAAGAGGGCACAGGCCGGGCTGAGGGACCCCCACCCCCCGAGTGCACAAATTTTTGTGCACCGGGCCCCTAGTATATAGATATATATAGATATTAGCACAATAAAAATAGAAATGTATAAAACGTATTCATTTATGCAGTTGTTAGATACTTTGATTATTTCAACTGATTATCTTATGATGTACATGACATGATAGAGCTGGAATAACTGACTTACAATGAATTATAATGAAAGAAAACAAGTAGTGTAAAAAGAACCTGGAAAATTCAACAAAATACAATATATCTATAAAACATTAAGAGTTATAAAATGGCCCCAGGATGCACCAAAATTACCAATAAACAAAATAACCAGGGCTAATTAATACTGTTTTATCATGATTTTGACTAAAATGCACTAGCTACCTTGCTTTCAGCCAAAATGATTTTGACTATACTGTATATTCAAGAAAGCTATGTAGTTCTGATTCCAAAACCTCTAAAAATATTAAAGCCAAAGATTTATATGAAACATAAATAATTCTGAATTTTCTGGTAGATTATACTCTAGGGCACATGAAAAAAATGCAAAAGACAGTAGTTGTGGGCCAATCTAAACCATGAAAACACAACCTCTAGTAGAAGATCTTTATTCCAATTCTTTATCTTTAAGTTGAATGTATACACCTTCAAATCCTTTTACCCAGTGACACAGAGTAATACAGATTTCATTTTACTAGGGCTTTTTAGAGAGGTAAGACTCTTCCAGTTCTCTGGATATGTCTTTATTTTTCTGTTGAGGATTATAGCATACATATATCAAAACTCTTTCATTTTCTTTAAAGCATTTTAATTGTGCTAATTGAATCTTCTATGATTTTGATTCATACACAATCATTCAGCTCAGTGGTGTTTTTGTACCATATTTGGAAGAATATCATTAAACGATGTGGTAACATTGGTTGGTGGTCAACCATGATATTAATGAGATTGAGTTTATAGGTTTAGTACTTGCTGAGGTCAACTCAATAATCTTGGGTGTGTACAAGGTGGGGCAAAGTAGGTTTACAGTTGTGAATATGGAAAAAGACATTTCAGTTATGATTGTTATAATAGCTTTATTAACTCAAAAGAATGTCACAGTGGCACAAGAAACCTACTTTTGCCCTACCTTGTATGTTACTGGTTTTGAGGATAAAATATATGTAAGCCAACTCATCTCTGTGTCAGAAAAAAAATACTCACAGTTATTTGAGGATCAAATGTATAATTCTAGCATTGAACGTACTTTATAAACCATAAAATACTAAATAAATGTATTAGATTGTTATGCTGACAAATATAGATAGCAAACGTGACAGAAGAATGGATAATTCTTTCAACTTCAGTCTGTTGTTTGCTCTTGTAGGTACTGTAGAGTTTTTTGTTTGTTTGTTTGTTTGTTTAGCTTTACAAATGAAAAAAATCAGAGAGTGTAATGTAAGGCAAAGACAAGCTAATAATTTCCAAAATAAAGTTTTAGTCTTGCCCAACTGCCATGTCTCAGTGGTTGAACATCAATCTATGAACCAGGAAGTCACAATTCAATTTCAGGTCAGGGCACATGCCTGGGTTGCAGGCATAATCCCCAGTAGGGATTGTGCAGAAGGCACCTGATCAATGATTCTCTCTCATCATTGATGTTTCTATCTCTACCTCTCTGTTCCTCTCTAAAATCAATAAAATTGTATTTTAAAAAAAAGTTTTTTAAAATTTTTTAGTCTTTTCTTTAAGTGACAATTAGAATGATTTATTTCACTAAATGTGATGACAAATTTAAAAAACTCGCCATTTCACATTTTTTCTGTTTATCATTATAAACATACTAGAGGCCCAGTGCACAAAAATTTGTGCACTTGGTGGGGGGGGTCCCTCTGCCTGGCTTGTGCCCTCTCACAGTCTGGGACTCCTCGAGGGATGTCCACCTGCTGGCTTAGGCCCGCTCCCCAGGGGATTGGGCCTAAGTTGGCAGCGGGATATCCCTCTGGCAGCCTGGGGGCCCTTGAGGGATGTCCATTTGCCAGCAGGAAGCAGGCCTAAGCTGCAGTTGGACATCCTTAGCTCTGCTGAGGAGGCAGGAGAAGCTCCCGCCACCACTACTGTGCTGGCAGCTGGCAGCCTTGCTTGTAGCTGAGCAGAGCTCCCCCTGTGGGCGTGCATTGACCACCAGGGGGCAGCTCCTGCATTGAACATCTGCCCCCTGGTGGTCAGTGTGTGTCATAGTGACCAGTCATTCCTAGTGATTCTGTTAGGGTCAATTTGCATATTATATAGGATATTTAGAATTAGGTATACATAAAGCATTGTGTAAAATGTTAGAGCTACCTATTTACAGTGGCCAGATATGTACGCTGCTATCAAGGAATTAACCCTATAATTCATTTAGTCTTTTGCAATTAGATGGTAAATACTATCAGGACAGTAGCCATAATCTACTAGTACTCTTTTCTGTACATTCATTTCCAGATCACTTAGCATCATGCTTTATTAACCATCTACATTTTTCAGAGAAAGAAATTTATGCTCAAAAGCTTTTAAAAATCTTGGTCAATATCACAGCTTATAATTGCTAGAGATTTTGTTCTTAACATTTTCTTTCTTCAGGTTTAGCCAAAAAAAGTAAATGTATAAGTGAGAATGAATAGACCAGTTTCCTTGGAATATAGTTTTTAAAAAGGCAGTAGAAATAATTTATTTTAGAATTTAGGTGAGAAATAGTCAAATGAAGCAGTGAGCAGAATGCTAATTTTTAAAAATATATTCATTCTATTTTGTAACAGTCTGTATTTCTCAAGCCCTTCACCTTTTTCACCCCCCCCCCAATACCTCTCGCCACTGGCAACCATGAGTCTATTATCTGTATCTATATGTCTGTCTCTGTTTTGTTTGTTCACCTATATTGTTATATAGATTTCACATATTAGTGAAATCATATGGTGTTTGTCTTTCTCTGATTGACTTATTTCACTTAGCATGATACCCTCTAGGTCCATCCAATGCAATCATAAAGTAGTAATGGTGGTGTAAACTAAAGCATAGGAAATATAGCCTATGATATTGTAATAACTATATATGGTGCCAGGAGAGTACTGGAAATATTGGAGGGGACATTGTGTAATATGTGTGTTTGTCTAACCACCATGCTGTACATCTGAAATTAATAAAAATAATATTTAATGCAAACTATAGTTTAAAAATTAAAATAAAACAAAAAATTATTCTATAAGCAATAGAATGACATTTAGGCTTTTTAAGTATTGTATGACAAGGACAAGCAATGATTTACTACACTTAATTATATATGTTTGACATTGCCAGGAAAATATAAAGCCTATAGCAGGAAAACAATTTAAGAGACTGTTAGACTATATCACTTATAAGTGGGTGAAGGCCTGAATTAAAGTATGCAAAATTGTTAATTCCTCCCATGCCTCTCAATTACTCCCCACAAAGCAACTGTTCCAATGTAATGTTAACTTTTTTTGAGGACACATTAGGTCACTTCCTAAAATAAATTATATTTCTCCTATTATTAACATCTTACATTAGAGTGGTATATATGTTACAACTGATGAATAAATGCAGACACATTATTAACTAAAGTCCATAGTATACACTAGAGTTCACTCTTTGTGTTATACAGTTCTATGGGTTTTGACAAATGTATAATGAAATGTATCCATCATTATTATATCATACAGAATAGATTGACTATCCTATAATCCTTGTGCAAAGTGCTAGAACTACTAATATACTCTTTGCTCTGACTATTCATCTGTCTCTCCCTCTCGCTCTACCTCCTTCTCCCTCAACACACACTTCCTGGAACTCCTGGTAATTGCTGATTTTTTTTTATTTTTTTTTATTTTTTTGCCTTTTACGGGTGTTACAGAGTTGGAAATTGTAGCCTTTTTGGACTGATCCCCCCTTCACTGAGTGATATGCATTCAAGATTCCTCTATATCTTTTTATAGCTTAATTTTTATCATTAAATCATATTCCATTGTGAAGATGTACTACAGTTTGTTTACCCACTTATCTATTAAAGGACATCTTGGTTCCTTTCAGGTTTTTGGCTTTTATGCATAAAAACTGCTATAAATATTAGTGTGTAGGTTTTTGTTGTGGACATAAGTTTTCAACTCATTTAGGTAAATACAGAAACGTGCATTTGCTGCTTTGTATGGCAAGAATATGTTGAGCTTCGTAAAAAACTGCCAAACTGTTTTCTAATGTGTTTGTACAATTTTGCATTTTCACCGTCATGTATGTATTTTCAAGATTTTCCATTAATATCTATCTATATCTATACATACAAAAGAGGATCACACCAAGACACATCCTAATTAAAATGCCAAGGTCAAAAGACAGAGAGAATCTTAAAAGCAGCAAGAAGAAAATAGTTAGTTACCTACAAGAAAGTACCCAGATGACTGTCAGCTGATTTCTCAACAGAAATTATGCAGGCCAGAAGAAAGTGGTAAGAAATATTCAAAGTGATGAATAGCAAGAATCTACAACCAAGATTACTCTACCCAGCAAAGCTATCATTTAGAATTGAAGGTCAGATAAATAGCTTCACAGACAATAATAAGCTAAAGGAGTTCATCACGACCAAAGCAGAATTATATGAAATACTGAAGGGTATGCTTTAAGAAGAAAAAAAGTTAAAGATAAAAATTATGAGCAACAAAGTGACAACAAATATATATCCATCAACAAGTGAATCTAAACATCAAATGAATACAAAATCTGATAAACAGAGTAAACTGGTGAATGTAATAGAATTAGGGGCATGGAAAGAGAGTGGTCTGACAATTCTCAGGGAGGAGGGAGTGTGGGGGTGCAGGAAGAGATTGGACAAAGATTTTACACCTATGGATGAGGGCAATGGGAGGGAGAGGGCCTGGGGTGGGGTGGGAACCAGGTGGAGGGGAGCTATGGGGGGAAAGAGGAACACCTGTAATAATGTGAACAATAAAGAATTTTTTAAAAATAAAAAAAAGGCTAATATGCTAAGTGTTCAAATGTCTGATCAGTTGCTATGATGCACACTGATCACCAGGGCAGATGCTCGACGCAGGAGCTGCAGAGCTGCATTGACTTAGCAGTGGCAGTTCTCCAGTAATGCAGGTGATGCACCCGAAACCAGGGAGGAGGGAGCCCAATTCCTTGTGGGACCACGCAATTCCACCTTCAGGCATGTGTTATGTTGCTGCTGCAACACTGTTGGCCCCAAATCTGGTTTACTGCACACTTGTATTTGCATTTCACACCCTGTACTTTGCAGAGTGCTCTCTCACATTCTGGAACCCCTCGGAGGATATCAGAGAGCCAGTTTTGGCCGGATCCCTGAAGGCCAGGCCAAGGGATTCCACCTGTTGGAGGTACCCCACTCCTCTGCAGATGTGGGGGATGGACCACAGGAGGTTGGCTCCAGGGTGTGTCCAGCCTGTCTTGCCCAGCCCCACCCCTCCAGCCACTTTCTAATTAATTTCCTTTTAATGAGCATGAATCTGTGCATCAGGTCACTAGTATTTTATAATAAACGTGGTTTTTTTGCTGAGTTTTTGTTTGGGTCATTTTGCAAATTTTCTACTAATATTTATTGGGAAAAGCTATTCTCTCAAGTTATATATAACTTTATTCACATTAATTTTATAGCTTATAAACCACTCATTTAGCCCCCTCTGTCTTTTTTAACCTAGAGCAAGTTATCAGGATATATTAAATAAGATGTTAAATCAGAAGATGCAGCTTTATGTTTTGAAAAGATCTCTCTGGTTGTTGTGTTAAAAGTCAACTCTATGGGAGCATGGGCAGAAGGACAAAGATCAGCTATTACAATTGAAGAAGTAATAGATGATCATAAGATATAGGGCATTAACTCTGGAGATGATATGCACTGCTCAGCTTCTGAATATAATTTGAAGGTAAACCAATAAGAAATGGATGTGGAGAATGAAAGAAAAGATTAATGATGATTTTAGTAATATTGGCCTGGAAAATTAGAATATTTCAACTTATCTTCATTTGAGGCAGGTAGAGATGAAGGTCTTGGGATGAGTCAATAATTTAACTTCAACATATGATACATGAGATAATTATTAAATTCCAAATGGAAAGATGAATAAGCATTTGGATCAAGTCTCAAGTTAATTAAAAGGATCAAAATTTGAGAAACATTGCATATACACAGAAATAAAAGCCATGGGATAGAGTGATACCTAGGGTCTAGATATAAATTTGCCCTCCATTATAGCATACCTTTAGTTCCAAGATGTGCTCATGGTCAAAGAAACCTACATTATTATGGATCTGACCAACAACGAATGTGATAGAAATTACTTCTCTAATACTGTGGCCATGCTGTTTCTGGACTCTTTGTTCCAATTGTCACAACATGCCAAAGTTGGATCACCATGCACTTTCTGAATAAATAAATGTTCTGGTTATTCTTATATTCTTTGCCCTCCTCATTTCTACAGTAACAATTTTTTTACCTGCTCTTCAGTGTTACACCTTGTAAAAGATTGTACATTACAAACTGAGTTACTTCTCATTTGGCCAATCGATTAAAAGATGAGTCCTGATTTTTATTAACTCAATCACAATACCTTGACTAGTAAAGACATCAAGTATGAAATAGATGTAATGCTCAAGCTGGGCACTGAGAGGATGTCTAATGAAAGGACAATTTCTGAAGGTGTGGGAAAGTGTGTATAGAAAACACAAACACTATCAGACACAATGTTACCACCCCTATGTCTGAAGAGATAAGAGTAAGAAGAAATGTATTAGTTTGGATAAAGATAGCTTCTATAACAGAGATAAAAATGCACAATGGCTAAAAGTGAACAGAAGTATCTTACTTTCTTATGTGAGTTCAACATCTAGACTGGAGGTGTGGCTCAATGTTGTCAAGATAGTCAATGATAAAGGCACCTTCCATATTGGTACTATGCCATCCCATAGCACACAGCCCTACTACATAGGGTGATAGCTATCCACTGCCTCATTTGGCCTTCAGTATGTGTGAAGAGGAAATAGAAGAACTCCAGATCAAGCAAAAATTGCTCATGCTCTTATTTTATTAGCAAGAATTTAATTGAGTGGCCATACATGCCTGCAAAGGAGACTGGAGACTATGGCCTCCAGTTGGGTTGCCCCATATAATTATGAAGATATACAAGAGATTTAAAGGGAACAGCCAGCAGTCAAACACATCACCCCACACAGCATATCTGGCCACTTACAACCACTGAATCCAGTAATAAATATTGATGGAATTCATGATTATGTTTTGTGCCTAAGTTATGCTGTTTATCTTTTTCTATTTGTAAATTTTCTTTACTATACAAGCTATATTTTGGTGTAAGACAAACACAATAATTTTGACACGTCTGCATTCTACAGGAGTTTCATCTCTTCTAATCACAAAAGAACTCTGCCCCATCATCAGATTTCTTGCTTCTCAATCGCTCCCTGTGTGAAACTTCGTGAGAGCTATAGAAGAAATTAATGTTTGAAATTGGGTAACTTTGATGGAGCCTGTAAGGGATAGGAAAAAAAGAGAGAGAGAAAGGAGAGAGTATTTGAGCTATTTCACAGAAAAATACATTTTACAAAAAGCCTGTAATGCAGCTTAAAGTTTTAGCAAAATGCCCAAGAGGTAGTTTAACATGCCTTAGTAATAGGAGGTTGCTTTAATATTGCTCACAAGGAAGCAATTTCTTTGTTAAAGGGCTTTCCAATTGAATGACTATGCCCTGTGCTTACCTTAGGAGGCCTTCCTTTCTTAGCAACTCATGTCCTTTGCTTAAATGCATGCCTGGAGACAGACTTAACCTTGATTTTTCAAGGGAAAAAAAGTCCTCACCTTTGATTTGAAAAATGGACTTAATAGATCAACCCATTAAGTCTTTCATTATTCTGAAGTATTATTGCCAAGATTAGGAATAACCTCACACTATTCAAAATTCCTTCTGTTTCAAGAAGCATGTGGTTTGGGACAGAAAGTCTCCAATCTAATTTCAAAACTTCCATGGCTGCTGTAAATTACTTTGGGCAGAAAGGTGGTAGCACACAAAGCTGCTATGAAATATACCATTTTAAATGTCATGGAGAGAATCAATAATGAAGGTTTGTAACGTAAAGTTTCTTTTGGCAGATACAAGAATGAAGTGAGGCTCTATAAATTCTCTAAGGTCTGCTGTCTATTCCCCACAATAAGAGTTAATAATAAGTGAATGGGATGAAGGACTTGAAAAGATTACAATAATTCCTCCATGATTTGAAGAATGAAAAATAGTGGGAAGTTGTTAGAATGTGTTAGAGTTATTAAGCAACTGTTTCAGAAATTGTGAAAAATAAGGGTGACAGGAAGTATCGAGAAACAAGACCTGTGTGTGTTTATTTTTAAGTGAACATTTTACAAAAATATAACATGTTCACAAAATGAAACAAAAGAATGTAAAAAAACTCTGAGTGGTACTGGATATTTCTATCAATTATACTTCAATAAAACCGTTAAAATATATGCAGATAGGTGTATAAAACTTAATTGCACAGCTTGACACATTTTGCCTAAATAAATAGCCATATAATCACCACCAAGATCAAAAAGTAAATTTTATTAACATCTTTGAGGGTCCCCCTCATGTCCATTTCCACTCACCAAGTACCACCATAAAAGTAACCTCCATTCTGATTTCTAACACCTTAGATTAGTGTTTACTTCTTTGGAACTTTATATAAACGGAATTATACAGTGTGTAGTTTTTGCCTGGCTTCTTTTGCTAAATATTATATTGATGATCATCCTCCATATTTTAGTGTATAGCAGTAATGTAATCCTTCTCATTGCTGTATAGCATTCAATTATGAATATTCTTTCAGTTGCTTATTTTTTCTAGTGTTGCTATACATTCAGGTTGCTTCCCGTTTAGAGATCATATGAATGTTGATGCTATAAACACATATCTGATGAATGTCCATACATACATTATTTTGGGGAATACACTTAGGAATTGAATTCCTATGTCTTGAACATACATATATTCATATTGAAAAGATATTGCCAGAGGTTCGCAAAGTAATTTCTATCAGCAGTATATGAAGCTTCCAATTACTCCACATCCTCCACAATCCTTAAAATGCTCAGGCATTTTAGCTTTATGTTTTCTGATTAGCAAGTGGTCATAAAACTTTTTGCTTGTAAATTCTCAAATATATTTGCATTTAAGCATATAAGAATACGTTGATTTGTGTGTGATTTAGGGGAAGTAAATTAATTATATAAAGTAAATAAATATACTCAATCATTGCAAATATCAAACATTCTATAATTTGACATACATACATACTCTCCATATATTCT
>PVJC01008164.1:0-15076 GCA_004026665.1 Murina feae | reverse complement strand
AAAGAAACAGTTGAAATTAATAGCACATGCTGGGTCACTAACACAAAATTTTGTTGAAAAAGTTTATTTTTCTTTCCACTTAAGGACTTGGGTCATTATGCTGCAACTAATGGGAAATTAATAGAGTTTTAAAGTTCTCCAAGCAATAAAAATCTTACACCCCCACATTAATTATTCCCCACATTATTTTTAAAAAATCTTTATTGTTCAGAGTATTACAGATGTCCCCCTTTTTTCTCCTCATTGTCCCCCTCCACCTGGTTGAGATCCCACCCCAGGCCCTCACCACCCTATTGTCTGTGTTCATAGGTTATGCATACAAGTTCTTTGGTTGATCTCTTCCTGTTCCCCTTACCCATTCTCTCTGAGATTCCTCAGTCTGTTCCGTGTTTCCATGCCTCTGGTTCTATTTTATCCATCAGTTTATTTTGTTCATTAGTTTCCTTGTTCATTTATTTTGATTTTTAGATTCAATTGTTGATGGATACATATTTATTGCCATGTTATTGTTCATATATTTTTATCTTTTTTCTTTCTTATTTTTCTTCCTCTTCTTTTTTAAAAAATATATTTTATTGATTATTTTTTTACAGAGAGGAAGGGAGAGGGATAGAGAGTTAGAAACATCAATGAGGGAGAAACATCGATCAGCTACCTCCCGCACACCTCCAACTGGGGATGTGCCCACAACCAAGGTACATGCCCTTGACTGGAATTGAACCTGGGACCCTTCAGTCCGCAGGCCGATGCTCTATCCACTGAGCCAAACCGGTTAATGCTTTTCCTCTTCTTAAAGAAGACCCTTTAACATTTCATATTATACTTTGGTTTAGTGGTGATGAACTCCTTTAGCTTTTTCTGGTCTGTGAAGTTCTTTATCTGACCTTTAAATCTAAATTATAGCCTTGCTGGGTAGAGTAATCTTATTTGCAGGTCCTTGCTATTCATCACCTTGAATATTTCTTGCCAATCCCTTCTGGACTGCAGAGTTTCCATTGAGAAATCAACTGATAATTGTATGGGGGCTCCCTTGTAGATAACTAACTTCTTTTCTTTGGCTGCTTTTAAGATATTTTTTGTCTTTCACCCTTGGTATTTTAATTATGATGTGTCTTGGTATGGGCCTCTCTGAGTTCTTCTTGTATGGGACTCTGCACTTCCTGGACTTGTAAGTCTATTTATTTTGCAAGGTAGGGGAAATTTTCTGTCATTATTTCTCCAAATAGGTTTTCAATACCTTGCTCTCTGTCTTTTATTTCTGGCACCTCCATAATACAAATGTTGGTATGCTAGAAGTTGTCCCAGAGGCTCCTTACCCTATCTTCAAATTTTTTATTTTTTTTTCTTTTTGCTCTTCTGATTGGGTATTTTTTGTTTCCTCATATTCCAAATTGCTGATTTGATTCTCAGCATCCTCTACTGTTGAATATCTATAAGTAATTCTTTGCAGTTATTGTCTGCTTAATTTCTGACTGGTTTCTTTTTTGTGTCTTTGATGCTCTCACTAAACTCCTTGAAATTCTCACTAACCCCCTTGAAGTTTTCATTAACCTCTTTGAGCAACATTATAACCATGGTTTTGAACTCTGTGTCTAGTAGTTTGTTTGCTTCTTTTTAATTTAGTTCTTTTTCTGGAGATTTGTTCAGTTCTTTCATTTGTGACATGCTTCTTTATCTCCATATCTTGGCTTCTTTCCTGTGTTTGTTTCTATGTATTAGGTAGAGCTGCTATGTCTCTTGGAATTGGTAGAGTGGCCTTGTGTAGTAGGTGACCTGAGGGCCCAGTGGCTCAGCCTCCCCAGAACCTGAGCTGGGCATTCCTGGTATGCCCCTGTGTGGGCTATGTGCACAGTCTTATTGTACTTGAGTCTTGATTGTTGTTGGTATCACAGGAAGGAATTGATTTCCAGGCAAATTGGCTGTGATGACTAGCTGTGACTATACTGGGAAAGCTGCTGTGCGGGAGACACCCCTATGGAGCAGGACTTGCTTCATTGGAGCTTTAGTGCTCATTGAGACTTGCCCTTGAGTGTGTCACTTGTGGATATGTAGAGTTGTAATTTGGTATGGTCTGAAGCTGTCCACCTTGCTCTCTCTCTTTTCTTTCTGCCCATAATGCAAATGTTGGTACGCTAGAAGTTGTCCCAGAGGCTCCTTATACTATCTTCAAATTTTTGAATCCTTTTTTTGCTTTTACTATTCTGATTGGGTATTTTTTGATTCCTCATATTCCAAATTGCTGATTTGATTCTCCTAGGAAACACCAGAGTGGATGCATTCGCTCTGGGGTCTCCTAAGAGGTACAAAGTCAGCCACTGCTTAGGGCCACTCAGCAGGAGCTACAGAGCCATCTGCAGATGGCTGCTACTTATGTTGGGCTTGGAAGTGCCCAGGAGATGCCAAGCTGTGAAGCAAGGCAGGCTGGTGCTAGTGCCTTGGATCTCTTATTGATAGGTATGGGCATGCTGAAACCAGCTGTTGCTTACTTGAAAGGTTTTAGGGAAGTCCGCAGCTAGGCCAGGCTATTCATATGGAAAAGTTGCTGCAAACAGCTTAGTGGGGCTGTAAATTGGGTGGGCCAGGATCTCAGGAAATCACCAGAGTCCAATGAATAGTGTGAGCCAGGCTGATAGAAATTCATATATGCCTGCCTGTCATCTCTGTAATGGGGGAAGTTTCAGCATAGGAACAATGATCCCTGCCAGCACCTCTGTCTGGGAGAAAGCTGCCCCCAGTTCTTGCCCTGATGCCAGACAATCCCTTTCCTCTCTGTATGTCCCTGCATCCCCCTAAGCCACAGCCCCAGTGCTGGAGCTCAGAGGGAGCAAATCCAAGTAAGCCTGTGCATGGGCCCTTTTAAAGGAACTGCTGGGACTCTAGCTGCCTCCTTGTCACTCAGCCACAATTCCCACGGGTTTTTCCAACTAAAGTTATGGGGATTCCTCTTCCCAGCACTGGAAGTCTGGGCTGAGGGATCTGGTGTGGGACTGGGACACCATAGCTCCTTAAGGGAGGCCTCTGCAACAGAGAGATCCCTCCTGACTTAAAAAATGCCACACGTGGATGTGGAACCATCCATTCTGTGCCTCAGTCCCTCCTACCAGTCTTGATGTACTTTCTTCTTTACTTCTCTAGTTGTAGGACTTCTTTTCAGCCAGATTTCAGGCTGATATGAAAGATGATTGTTTTGTATTTTAGTTATAATTTTGATGTGTTTGTGGGAGGCAACGAGTACTGCATTTACCTACAACACACAGTCATCTTGGTCTCAATCTTTCCCCACATTATTATTTTTTTAAATATATATTTTATTGATTTTTTACAGAAAGGAAGGGAGAGGGATAGAGAGTTAGAAACATCGATGAGAGAGAAACATCGACCAACTGCTTCCTGCACACCCCCCACTGGGGAGGTGCCCACAACCAAGGTACATGCCCTTGACTGGAATCGAACCCGGGACCTTTCAGTCCGCAGGCTGACGCTCTATCCACTGAGCCAAACTGGTCAGGGCCACATTATTTTTTAATTATAAAAATGTATGGTTGATTTTCTTCAATGCTGATCTATACAAGAAGTGTATAATTTTAAATAAATGTAAACTTTTCATTAAAGCACAAGGACAATTTGCTTTATTTCTAAAAATTGATCAAAATTCAAAGTCTGTAATTTAATACTCAAATTTACTGCTAAAGAAATAATGGATACAAAAATCAAAATGTTCTTATATTTCACTACGTTGAGACCTCTTTGAGAGAAAAGAACTGGAAATTAATTATCACTGTTTGCATAGGTCTAGAGAAGAATCTTAAAAAAATAACAAGGGATTAATAAATATTTCTTGAATCACTTTTATTCTTTGTTATAATACAGTCTTCTAATTAAGGTGAATTAATCTATGCAGCCCTCAAATTATGTAAGTTTAGAATCACTGAGTATGGAAAATAGACCCACAGATTAGAACAATGATATTCATTTATCCTTTGAACAAATAGAGCAATCCATTTTCACTGTGTTCAAGATAATACCTTATTGCCAACACTGCAGTATTTACTTTGCCAAGAATTAAACATCGAACTTCTTGGGTAGACTTCAGTTTGATCCCAATGCTTTCCTCCCTATTATCATGTCCTTTCCCATGTGACTTTGTACTTCTTCCTACTAGAGGCAGAGTTTTCTTTCCCATCCCTTGACTTTGGGTTCAACCATGTGACTTGTTTTGGCCAATATATTTTAGTAGATGTGATGCAACCAGAGGAATCTTGTTAGGGCTTCTCCTCCATCAAGTCTGCCATCATCATGGAGGGAGACTATGTCTCAGACAGCATTGATGGACCTGATTATTATGCTAAGTGAAATAAGCCAGTAAGATAAAGACAAATACCATATGCTCTCATTTTTATGTGGAATCTAATGAACAAAATAAACTAATGTACAAAATAGAAATAGAGGCAAGGTACATGGAATAGATTTATAGCTGTCAGAGGGGAGAGGGGTGGAAAGAGACTGGATAAAAGAGGTGAAAGGCTTAGCCAAAGAACATACTGGTATATGGTATGCATAACTCATATACACAGACAACAGTGTGATGATGGCCAGAGCAAAGGGGAGTGAGGGCTGGGTGGAGGTAGGAAAGGAGGGAGACAATGGGGATATCTGTAATAGTGCAAACAATAAAAATATAGTTAAAAAATAGTTCCAGTAATTTTGTTAGCTTCTTGATTTATAAGAGTGATTCCAGGATTTAAAAATATACATTTTGTCATATGGTATGACTTTTAAATATAATCCAACTGCTTAATCTGTGTCTTAACTGAAGAAAGAGGTTTTTTTTCCTAAAGCTGGAGGAAAAGCTGTCAATGGGATGTAGTGTCCAGGCAAAACCAAACCCTACATTCTTGAGAATGATCAAAAGTAATTTTGACTTCAAATGATATCATGTGCACTGACTTAAAAATCTAACATCATGTAAAATTGATTTCAGTCCCCTGAGATGAAAATAAAAGTTTTATCTCCCAAATGAATTATGGAATCTCCAAACTGTCATAAATAAGATTTACTAAATTTTAGAATGAATTAGTGTGTACCAAGTGTTACTACTATCTAATCTAATAAAAGAGTAATATGCTAATTGTGTCACTCTGCTACATCCCAAGCCATGCCCACCAGCCAATCAGAGTGACTATATGCAAATTAACCTAACCAAGATGGCAGCTGGCAGCCACAGAGCTAGAGCAAACAGGAGGCTCCATTGCCCCAGCGATGGAGGAAGCTAAGCTTCCCACCTACCTAGGCCAGGTTGTGGCCTCCACTCAAGGCACCAAAGTTTCAATTATAGAATATAAGTAAATCCCAGATACCTGCTTCCAGCTAGCATCACTGGGAGCTTGGGAGCTTGGGTCACTGGGGGCTTTGGCCAGCCTGCAAACAGCCATCATCCCCTCACCAAGGCTGACCAGGCACCCCAGTAGGGACCTTCACCCTGAAGGGGATGTGGCCAACCTGCAAACAGCCATCTGCCCCTCACCCAGGTGGTGGGAGCCTCTCCCACCTCCTCAGCAGCTCTGAGGATGTCCGACTGCAGTTTAGGCCTGCTCCCCACTGGCAAGTGGATATCCCCCGAGGGCTCCTAGGCTGCCAGAGGGATGTCTGACTGCCAGGTAGGCCCCATCCCCTGGGGAGCGGGCCTAAGCCAGCAGGTGGACATCCACTGAGGGGTCCCAGACTGTAAGAGGGAACAGGCCAGGCTGATGGACCCCGCACCCCCAAGTGCACAAATTTTTGTGCACCAGGCCTCTAGTTATATAAATAAATGCTTTGCTGTTTACCATCTATAAAATAATTTTCAGTAGTAATTTGTCTAATGTTCTTATCTCTTCTACTACAGAGTAAGATTCTGGACATTTTTCTCAGAGTATTAGTAGATTTTACAGCACAGTCTTGTGAATGAATGAAGAAATTGGATTATATTGACATCCAAAAGGACATTAAATATAAACAGGTACCTAAACATTTAGGCATATGAATACAGTATTGTATACTATTCTAAGTCAAAATAGAGTCAGACTAATTATCTTACATTAAAAACAAAATGGAAAAATCAGTAAGGTATTACAACCATGATGCATAGGAGAACTAATCTGATGAAAAATAAACCTTTTCTTATTTAACCCATTGAATTTTAAGGACTGACTTAAAGAATACAACAACAAAAAAAATACTATAATATTCTGTAAATGCTAACATATATTGGCTACTTAAAACAAACCTACGAGACAGGCATTATTACTATACGTATTTCACAGGTGATAAAAATGTCATAAGTTAATTTTTCTAATGTCACACAGCTGGAATCAGTGTTAGAATTTGAACCCAAGCAGACTGGGTCCAGAGCTTTATATATAATCTCTCCATCATACCACCTAGTGCCAGATATATGACACTAACAATCGATATCTACACAAATAATTTCCCTTTTTGACCTTCTGGGAGTGAGAATTTTTATATGCATGAATGAAATCCTGAATATCAACTACCCTTTTAAGAAACATATTCCCAAAGCAATATAATTGAACATGAAATAATAAGGGGGAAAAAAGATAAACCTTTGGAAGCATATTTTTAATCTAACAGTACATGAGGAAATAATGCACCAATCAGCAAAGTATGTCCCTTGGATCAATTCAACCTTTAGAAGCAGCTTGCAAAGAAAAGAAATAATTCCGTGGTATTAATGATTCATCAATAAAAGTTTCATGAGTAAAAACAAAAACATCTTTATAGTATTGTAACTGTTTTTATGGAAGTCCAAATAAAAATCTAAGCATACTGAAAATCTTTCTAATCATGAATATTTCAAGCATGTAATTGCTTCTTTAGCCCATGTTCTAACTACAATTATCTGGAAGAATCATTATCTATTATAATTTAGTATCCTTTATACAGGCACTACTAAATACGAGCTGTATCTTGCCAGTTACTTAGCAAAGGCGCAGTCGTTGCATTTTTCTTACATCTAGAGATAGATGTGCTTATACATTTTTCTATGTTTTAATAAATTAACATTTTTCAGTATTCATTTTAATGTAAAGATGAACCTGCCTATTCCCTGTTTTCTTCCTGTGTCTAATCTGCTTTTTCCTTTTCTCTGCTGTCATGCTTTTCCTATATGAGCACTATAGCTACTCAATAAATATTTGTTAAATAATGAATAGTATCATATAAAGAAAATTACACAAATCCTAAACCATTTTACATGCTGATTTTTTAGTCTTAAAACACCATCCAGGACTATTTTCCTAATGGCTCAAACTGACATTCAAAAGGACAATTTTAATCACGTTAATCTTCTGATCTTATTTGAGGTGATTTTAATGAAACCCAGAACTTTTAGTATGTTACACAGGTCCTTTACTACTTCTAGCTTGAAGACTGACAGATGTAGCTGGACTTTGATTCAGACGACCTTATCCAATAAAGTCCTTAGGTTAATAAAGAGGGTGTGATTACTTCCCCATAAGTTGAATAAATCATGTTTGTTTTTTAATTTTACGCCTAGCCCTTCCATTCAGGTCCCTGACATTCAGGTCCCTTCATCTTTATAAACTTTAAAAAGTGTTTTTAAACCTTTAAAAATAGAAAAATTTTCATCTTAGCTATAATATATAGTTAGAACACATTAAATACACTTTGAATATTAGGTTACAGTACCATTTTAATAGGTTGAATGTTACTTCCACTGCTTGCTTCTCAGATCCTCTCTGCCTGAAATAACCAATCATTTATATCAACAAAGACATACTTACACTCTAAAAAAGAGCTTCCAACATTAAAATATTCAAGTTTCAAGACACCCAGACGATGATTTCCAATTAGGAAGAAGGAGTACACAATGTTTTCATAGGTAGTAAGAAAAGAGCCTGACATCGGATTTTAGCTAATCTTATGTGGGTGGAAATTTCAGTCAAGAGAAAAGAAATCTCAAAAGAAAGATATTAAAGAGAAAAGAACAAACTTTTTTTTAATGCTGCAGGAAGTAACAGTCCAAACTGTAGTAACTTTCCAAAACTTGACATAAACAAAAGCATGTCACCACATTATAGAGCAAATGGTCTGTATGCTCATATCAAAAAGTGAGCAGGAAACACCTTTTTAGCACCTCCCATTGATACTGAAAGGAATTGGGGGTGTGAAATAGGCAGGTTTAGAACATTTTAAAAAATGAAGGGGTCCATGGAAAAAACATAGGGCTATAGAGTTGCAAAAGGTACATTTCCATAAGACAAGGGAGCTGGGAGCAGCAGAAGTTACATTTCCATAAGGGAGCTGGGAGTAGCAAAAGGTACACATTTGTAAAATAAAGGGAAGGAAACCCCTCATTCAAAGAGGGAGGAAGAAAAGCTCAGAGGGAATAAATAGGAGAATAATAAGGGAGAATGAGGGAACTACTTGTGAGACTTGAGCTCAGGAGTTGCTATAGTGACCAAATCAAAGGGGAATAGTGACCAATCAGAGGAGATATCGAGACACAAAAAATTGCCACCTTTATAAATTCTAGGAAAAAAGGGACTCAGTGTGATTCTTTTCCCCTCCCCATGTGGGAGTCTGTGCTTGTTTCTCAATAAATTTCCACCTTTGCTCTACCGTCCTTAGTCCCTGGTTTCATTCTTTGTCTCTGATGGACAAAGAGCCTGGGAAAACCATCCTGCCTAGAGGAACACCATGCATTCCAGTCCAAAAGTCCCATATGACCTAAGTTAGTAAAATTTAGACCTAAAGACAATATGATTTTTTTTTAGATATAAGTGGGAAACACTTATATCAACATTGTGTTCATTACCGTAAGAGTGACTAAAGATAATCTGGGGCAAATATGCCAGCATAGCATATTGAGAGTACAGAATCTTGGGGACTGTCTGGATGTGATCTTGGTTTTTCTACATTTTGCCTACATAACCATGAGTAAATTGTGCAGCCTTTCAGGTCTCAGTTTGCACACCACTAAATCATACCAAACTAATGGAATTCTCCAAAAGGAATAAAGAAGTTTTATGTAAAGCTCTTAGGACAGTCTATGCTGCAGGACAGCTGGATTTAGGAGTTGTTTATAGGCAACAAGATTCACAAGACAAAAAGAGGCAAAGAGAGAGAGAAAAAAACTCTTACATCAATCTGATACTACATTTACTTAACTTTATAGAACAACTCAAGGCAGGAGTTACAAGTATATCATCGGTGTATCACTGGCAGTCCTAGCACGTGCCCAAGTACACAGATTCCTTTGCCACATCACCCATCCAAAGCATAAGTACCGAGGTGCATGTGAGTCATGTGAACATACAGAAACCACAAACCCATCTGGTTGAGGGAGAAATAGAATATTGGTTACTAGCTATTAGTTATAATAAATACTAATAAGAAATATTAATCATGCTCTGTTAACTGTGATTGTTTTGTTCTGATTAAAGAAAGCACATTCTAACCGGGCTGGAGTTGTACAGAGGACCTCGTGGAGATGCAGCCCATCTTCCCCACCTAGGAGAAATGAAGTCTGGATGTCCCCTGTCCTTTGCACACCCCCAGCCCACATTGCCCACATTGCCTGTAATCTGTAACTATTATATCCAGTCTTATTCCTTTTGCCTACTTCCCCATGCCTATAATACTCATTTTTTATTTTGCATACCCATTATTATTCCTTTTTCCCACTTTCCCATGTAATGTTTGTCCTTGTACCCCATAAAAGCAGCTGGCTTATGGAGTTGGGGGGTGCAGAGAAGATTTTTGTGGAACAACTTCTGCTCTCCCACACTGCTGGCAATAATGGAATAAATGCTCCTATATGATTCAACTTTGTCTCTGCTGAATTGGCTCAAGTAGTAACAGGTAGCCCACACCTATTAGTTGTCTGGTTTCCCATTCATCTATTAATATTTTACGCTGTCCTAGTCACATAGGTCAGAGTTCTCAGTGCCAAAGTATACCTCCCTCAACACAGGTGCAGTTCTGCACAACAAAGGAGGCAGACACATTCTCCATTTATCTTTACTGTTTCCAAGGAATCAATGCCACAGAACCCAAGGTCATTCTCAGTCAGGTTTGCATCAGTCTAGGCTTGATGGTAACACTTTACTCTATTAAATTTAAGCAACATTTAACCTGTAAAGAATTTTTGTGAGTTTATTTGAGCCAAACTGTCAACACTTGCCAGGAAACAGTATTGAGATAATGCTCCGGAAAATGGCAGTATTTGCACCTTGTTTTATAAACTACAATCAAAAGAGGAGATGTAAGTGGGTTTCATGAAATCCATTGATGGTATATTAAGGAGGTGGGAGAAAGCAAAGCAGGGGAGGGGGAGAAACCTCTGCGATTAAATAAAAAGTAAAAGACACATGCTTCTTTTACATAGGTGGGTACAGGATAATTAACAGTCAACGATCAACATGATAATAATAATAATAAAGTAATTGGCGGTCTCACCCTGGTGCATTGTTTGTGCTCTGCGGGGTTCAGAAAAAGGGGCCCTGAAGGTTGTACTCTGACATTCCAAAAGTATGTTATGGTAGATGCAAAAAGAACAAAGTTGATCTTTATCAGGGAATATGCAGGCCTAGGACATGACTACCCACCATAAACTGCTTTTAATTAAAGTTTTAATTTCAGATCATCCTTTGTGGTTACTTTAGGTCTTTGAGTTTGTTAAGGCTTTCATGGGGGCCTTCCCTGAGCGTGTCAGGTTAGTATGTGGCCCTTTTTCATCCACAACTCACTGTCTGTCAGGTAGAAAGTGTTCTAATAATGTTGCCTACTATTGTTCCAATTAGCAAACAGGTACTAGTCTACGAGTTAGTATATACACTCACTATCAATAAAATACTGTCAATAATACATGGAAGGGGAGACTCCCAGAAGAATTTAAATTATCCATTCAGACAGCAATTATAT
This sequence comes from Murina feae, assembly GCA_004026665.1. Taxonomy (NCBI): domain Eukaryota; kingdom Metazoa; phylum Chordata; class Mammalia; order Chiroptera; family Vespertilionidae; genus Murina; species Murina feae. The sequence continues at coordinate 4,132 of PVJC01008164.1, read as the reverse complement.
ATATGTTAAGAATACTAATAATAATTACCTATACGTTGAGAGTACTAATAACATTGTTTATACCTGATAAGTTATCTGTTTCCCCCTTATTCTAGTAAAAATATTACAATTTTTCTTTGGGAGGTCCATTTTTTACCCAAGCTCATGTAGTTCTGAATGGGATGACCCACCTTTGTATCTAACGGTAGGATTTGCATTGCAGGCTTGTGCCTTCAAGACTGACCTGTGACTCAAGTTAAGCCAATGAAGATCACTTTGCATTTTTATCAGAGTTATCACAAAACAGAAATGTTTACTCAGTCACTAGTTCATCATGATAGTGCTTCTGGGTTGAGTGTCAAGGGCCAGATACCAAATGGCTAAAGCATGCCTGAGAAGAAAGGCTACACAGAGAAGAGCAATGACAAAAGATGCAAAGGGAGTAAAATCTGAGATCTCTGCAATATCCAAATACATAAGTCAGTAAATTACCTTAATTTATGTGCGCCTATGCTTGCTGAATATCATTGTAACTACACACAATGGATATACATTGGAAACTGCTATTTATTTCCAGTCACTGCTGGACACTCTGTTACTCTGTCAGACACCCAGAGACATCTGTCTCTGCTAGTCATTGTCTAAGTGCCACTGTGCTCCTCTTCTAACAGGTCAGACATCTAGAATCATCGCTGAGCTCTGCAAAGGAAGCACTGGCACACTCCTGTTGGGAAAGTGCAGGTATGGCAAAGTGGTGTGCCAAGTGTTTCCCTTTCCTCATATCCCAGAACATCTTAGCAGGTCCCAGTGCTTTATACAATTTCTAATAGAAGTGCTCCTTTCAGTTTTGGTTTTTATCCCAATATTCCATAAGGCTTCTATAGGAAGAGGAAAGTGCTGGTGGAGAGTGGGGATTATAACAGATGACAAATCTCCAAAAGGGATGTCATGTTTAATTTAGGATTGAGTATTCTTTCTAACTAGAGGCCCAGTGCAAGAAATTCAAGGCTGCCGGTTGCTAGCCAGGTAATCCTTCCCTTCCCCTGGCTGTTTGCTGCTGCCACTGCTGTCTGGGGCCTCCCTCCCTTCCTCCATCTGACCCCATCCCCTGGTCAAATTCCTGGACGAACTCCCAGTCAAGGGGACAATTTGCATACTGCACTTTTATTATATAGGATAGCCAAAGTTTTCTTAGTGTGTTAAGTTCATCTTAACTGCTCCTTCCCTCAGAATTAGCTCTCCTTAAAACCCTCTCATTCCCTAAGTCAGGAAAAAAAGGCCGGGATAACAATACTTGTACCAGACAAAATAGACTTTAAAACAAAGTATAAAATAAGAAACAAAGAAGGACCCAAAACACTATATTGAAAAGACATATGTATCCATATTTTCACTGCAGCATTACTCACAATAGCTAAGATATGGAAGCAACCTAAGTGTCCATCATAGATGAATGAATAAAGAAGAAATGGTGCCTATATGCAATGGAATATAACTCAGCCATAAAAAATAATGAAATCTTGTCATTTGCAACAACATAGATGGACCTAGATGATACTATGCTAAGTGAAATGAGTCAGAAAAAGACAGATGTCATAAGATTTCATGTATATGTAGAATCTAAAAAACAAAATAAACAAACAAGCAGAATGGAAACAGACTTAAAGATCTAGAGAACATTTTTATTGTGGTCATATAGGAGGGGGTTTGAGGAAGGGGTACAAGGGGTGAAGGGATTGAGAAGTACAAATTTGTTGTTACGGAATAGTCATGGGGATGCCAAGTACAGCATGGGAACTATAGTCAACAATATTCTAATAACTCTTAATGGTGTTAGATGGGTATGAGATTTATCAGGGTAATAACTTAGTAAGGTATAAAGTATCTAGTCACTGGGTTGCACACACGAAACATAATATTTTATATCTACTGTAATTGAAAAATTAAAAATATTAAAAACATATTTTCTATATAAAAAAAGAAGTTACTTTGTTTTAAGAAACAGAAATCAATTCAATGTTGAGCTCATAGTTGGTAGAGGGGAAATGTTATTGGTTCAACAAATCAAAATTTCAAATTCCAGCTGTGGTTTTATCTTTATTTAAACAGAGCTTTGTTGAAGAACTTCAATGATACTTTCAAGTTTCTCTCTCTCTCTCTCTCTCTCTCTCTCTCTCTCTCTCTCTCTCTCTCTCTCCTCTCTCTCTCCATTGGTTTTTGTCTCAGACAAGCAAAATAATAATAATAATAACAGAATAGCCCTTCCTTCTTTTTGGGTCCAGAACAAGTCACTGGGATGAACTTGATTGTTCCAACTTGAAAAACTGGGCCCATACCTCAGCCAGCCACTGTGGACAGTGAGATAGAGTATTCTGATTGCCAACCATTGTTGCTAAGCAGGGCAAGCCATGTAATTAGCATCCCTAGTAGTTAGGGGAAGAAAATAAACTGGGCTATACCAATTGTCCAGTAGAGTCCTGCTCTCAACAGGGCCAAACTGATCCTGAAACATGCCCAGATGAATTGAAACCCCCACAGCAGGAAAAACATGGTTTAAATTCTTCCCTTAGTTGTGTGCAAATAGCCAGGGTTCAAAATTGTGTCTCATTGCTCCAATGTCTATGTTCATTTGACCATATTTCATGCTTCCCTAATTATAATGTATTTTCACATTTTAAAAGAGCATTCTTAACTATAATTATGCAGGCACACCAAGATAAAATAATTTTGGAGAAGTCAGAAAGGTTAAAATAGAGGTCCTCAAAGTATGTTCCATACCACCTGTTTCTGAATGACCTGGGGAGCTTATTATTTCTGAACTGGGAATCACTTCCAAGCTCTTAAATCAGAACCTTTGGGTTTCTTTGCTTGCTATGGCTTGTGCTTGTCCACCATTATTGATATAGTCAATAGCCACCATTACTGATATAGTCCAAAAGGATTGATTGCCTGATAAATGTTACCTTCCCTGCTGCGATGAAAGTTCCCACTCAACCAGATATTTGCATCTCTGCTCATATCAACGTGCACAGAAACAACAGACATCCACGTATCATGGATGATTTAACAAGCCATTAGCGCAATGCTAAGTTTTGGGATACTGACAGCGCTATGTCTTAAATTCCTCGTATTTGACACAACACTCCAGCCAGGGTATTTTCCGAAATATGTGTCAGTGATGCTTTATGTTTGCATGGAATGAAGCTTGGCACCTTTCCCACCATAGAGATATGACACAGAAATAGTATGTCATCAGCTCTGCCCCGGTCACCTCTAAAAGTCTCCATATTGAGGAGGCTCCTTAGCTACTGTTGTTACTGAATATAAATTTAAATGCTAAAAGCAAAAGAAGGGGGTTGTTTTTCATCTTAGGAAATGTAAAGCCTTAAATGATATTTTTAAATGCCTGTGATTTTTAGTATAGAAAAGCTGGCATTGGGCAAATGAGAAATAGTTAAGCATCAATATAGGAGTGCTTGTCCAAGGATCTACATCCTTAATATTTATGCACCTTAAGATTTGAGAAACATATTGAGGTACTGTAGTTGCTGTCAACTTTGCAGTGTATTGGGATCACCTGGGGAGGATTAACAAGCAGTGTTGCCTGGATCCCAGTATGGAGATTCCCATATAATTGGTCTGGGGTGTGGTATTGGTGCTCTCCAGTTTCTAATGTGCAGCAAGGTTGAAAACCACTGCAATCAGAGAACCATTATATGATGAGTGAAAAATGCCTCTAAAAGAAATTCCTCTCAGGAGAAATGTGAAGAAAGGGCTAATCAGGATAGCAAAAGCAATTGGGGAGATTTTACTAGGAGAAATCATAGTAAATATGAAAACTCAGAGGCAAGCCTAAGACATCAACTCTCAAAAATAATTAGGTTTGGAATACAGAGGGCAGTGAGCATGGCAGAGTGGAGAAGGATGTTTACATAAAGGAGAATGAAGAAGTGGAGAACCTGCCCAGCCAAGTGGCTCAGTGGTTGAGTGTGAACCTATGAACCAGGAGGTCACAGTTTGATTCCCAGTCAGGGAATATGCCTGGGTTGTGGGCTCGATGTCCCATGTGGGGGCATGCAGGAGGCAGCCAATCATCATTCTCTGTCATCATTGATGTTTCTCTCTCTCTCTCTCTCTCTCTCTCTCTCTCTCT
>PVJC01008163.1:9170-49328 GCA_004026665.1 Murina feae | reverse complement strand
CTGTCAATCATTTATTCTGGATGGCATGGTTGCAGGACCCTCTCCAGGTTGTTAGGGGGTGATTATGGATTCCTGTCAAATGAGATTTCTGCGATGTATTCAACGCGAGGCAGTGTGTGTTTGTCCTGGACCACCGCACTCCCTTCGGAGCAGGTTAAGCCGACCTCAGGGAGCCGGAGAGGAGTGGGTTAGGCATCTGCCCTCGGAAGCAGCCCGCAGATATGCCCAGACCTCAGATCCCACAGAGCAGATTAGACTTCTACATAAATACATTTGTCTTGATTGTCACATTCCATCCAGGGTTACACCTCCATGTATGAAAATGGCTCCAAGCCGGGTTTTCAAAGCTGTTTGCCTCCCTGTTACTTTTAACCACCTAGCTCAGAGGCACTATTTGTTATATCTATCTAAGATGATTAAGGGGCTGGGAGAGTGGCTATGTAAGGACAGATTAAGCAAACTACATATTTACAGCTCAACTGAGTGACAGCCAAGGGGAAGATATTGTACTGTCTGCTGGGCTCAGATCACGGAAGAGACATTGTCTTGCTTTCGCAGTAACTCGATTTCAGGGATATCTAATTTAGAGGAAGTTTTCTCAGAATGACATCACTTATGCTAATTAGATAATGGTGTCAGTGGAAATTACATTTAGCAGCTGGTAGCAGAAACTTGGAATAGCAAAGGCTTAAACAAATAAGGTTTCACTTTCTCTCCTATAAAACGAAGCCTAGAAGTATATTATTTGGGGCTGCATTGCAGCTCCATGATATCATCAGTGCCCCTAAGCCCTCCTGTCTTTGGCTCCATTATTCTCAGCACTAGGGGCTCAGTTCACAAAAAATTGTGCGCTCGGGGGGGAGGGGTCCTCAGCCCAGCCTGTGCCCTCTCACAGTCTCGGGACCCTCGGGGGATATCCACCTGCTGACATGCCTGGCCAGCCTAGGTGAGGGGCTGATGGCTGTTTGCAGGCTGGTCAAGCTCCCCAGTGGGGACCCTCACCCCATGGGGGCATGGCCAGCCTGGGGGAGGGGCTGAGGGCCATTTTCAGGCTGTCCACAGTCCCTTCAGGGTTCTGGTTCCTACTGGGGTGTCTGGGCAGCCTGAGTGAGGGGCTGAGGGCTGTTTGCAGGCTGCCTACAGCTCCCATTGACCCAACATCCCAGCGAGGCTGGCCAGAATCAGGTTTCTGGGGTTTATTTATCTTCTATAATTGAAACTTTGTTTCCTTGAATGGAGGCCTAGTCAGGCAACAAAGCCTCCTGTTTGCTTCAGCACCATGGCTTCTATAATTAAAACATTGTTGCCTTGAGCAGAGGCCCGGCCAGCCTAGGCAGGCAGTTTCAATTCCATCTCTGGTGCAATGGAAGCCTCCTGTTTGCTCTAGCTCCATGGCTGCCAGCCGCCATCTTGGCTGGTTTAATTTGCAAACAGCCACTCTGATTGGCTGGTGGGCATTGCTTGGCTGGTGGGCATGGCTTCGGTGTCTCAGAGTGGTGGTTAATTTGCATATCACTCTTTTATTAGATTAGACTAGGGGCCTGGTGCACAAAAATTTGTGCACTCAGGAGGTCCCTCAGCCTGACCTGTGCATTCTCGCCGTCTGGGACCCCTCTGGGGATGTACACCAGCTGGTGTGCCTGGTCAGCCTGGGTGAGGGGCGGATGGCTGTTTGCAGGCTGGCCAAGCCACCCAGTGGGGTCCCTCACCCCATTGGGGTGTGGCCAGTCTGGGTGTGGGTCTGCGGGCCGTTTTCAGACTTTCAGGCTGCCCACAGCCCCTTCAGGTTTTGGGCCCCTACTGGGGTACCTGGCCAGCCTGGGTGAGGGGCTGATGGATGTTTGCAGGCTGGTCAAGTCTCCCACTGGGATCCCTCACCCCATTGGGGTGTGGCCAGCGTGGATGACGGGCTGAAGGGCGCTTTCAGGCTGCCCACAGCTCCCCTTGACCCATCGTCCCAGCAAGGCTGGCTGGAAGCAGGTTTCTGGGGTTTATTTATCTTCTATAATTGATACACTGTTCCTTTAAGCTGAGGCCTAGGCAGGTAATGAAGCCTCCTCTCTGCTTTAGCTGGTGGCTTCTATAATGAAACTATGTTGCCCTTAGTAGTCCGGCCGGGCCTGCTGTTTGCTTCAGCTCCCGAGGCTTCTATGATTGAGACAGGGTTGCAAATATGTTGTTGCCTGGAGCCGGGAGACACCCAGGTGGCCTGAAACACTTTTACTCCTGCTACAACGGAAGCTGCCTGTTTACTCAGCTCCGTGAGTGCCTGCCTCCATCTTGGCTGGGTTAATTTGCATACAGTTGCTCTGATTGGCTGGTGGGCGTGGCTTAGGTGTCCCGAGGGATGGTCAATTCAATATTACACTTTTATTAGATTATTTTCATGCTCAAGGTCACCTGATGCCAGGGCTGCATCCAGTAAGGGGCGGGGGAGGACACAAAAGTAGTCCTTGCCAACTAAGATGCTTGAGAGATGTTTCTTGGACACCTGTCCATGACTTCAGTTGTTATTTCATTGACCGCCACATCTGCAGGAGAGGCTGGGAAATTGAATGGAGTTTCATCGTGTGTGTGTGTGTGTGTGTGTGTGTGTGTGTTTTATTTTGTTTTTAGATTGGGTAAATGCTGACCCCAGCAATGCCAGGGCCCTTTTACTAAGAAGGCATGGGATAATGGATACTGCATAGCCAACTAGTGGTTTCTGCCACAGTGATTTACCTCTTGAAGTTTTTGAGAAAAGTCTGGACTCTGAAACACAGTGGCATTTGCTCTGATGTTGCAAGGTTCCATTTGTAAAACTAGCCCTTGAGATCTAACTTATTTACTTGTGATATCTCTGATCTATTTTAATTTATTCATCACAGCAGACCCCAGGTTGACACTAAGTAAACCAACCACTTCAACAGACCTAAGGATAATAATAGCTACAATTTGTTAGCTTTCCATGCACTGTGCTAGGCACCAAAGAATATCAGCTGAATTATTTGCTTCAAAATTGTGGATAAGGAATCTCCTAGCTGGGGTGGCTCAGGTGGTTAGAGTGTCATCCCAATGTGCTAAGGTTGCAGGTTCTATCTCCAGTCAGGGCACATACAAGAAGCAACCAATGAATGTGTAAATAAGTGAACAACAAATCTCTCTCCCCCTTCCACCCCTTTTTTCCCTTTTTTTCCTCTCCCCATCCTTTCCCCTCTCTCCCTCTTCCTCTCTCTAAAAATCAATCAATCAATAAAATATTTTTTAAAATTTTGGATAAGGATAGATGAAAGAGACTCTCTGTGAGTTGCTAATAATTGAAGCTGAGCAGTGGCTGCCTGGGAGTTTACTACACTATTCTCCCTAGTTCTGTAATTACTGCAACTTTCTCAATAAAGATTTTAAATGTCACCTCTTCTACTTCATAAAACGCTCCAGAGGCGGTCAGTGCCATCACCCTAGCCAATAATACAGCAAGGAAGAGGCACATGCAGGACTCAGACCCGGTCTGCCTGACTTTGAAGTCTGTCCTCCAACCCTTACCACTCAGGAAGCATGCTTCCAGGCCATCAGCCGGAAACTCTTTTGAAATGCAGACTTTCGGGTTCCATCTCAGGATCTGGTACAGGACCCCCAAGTCCACTCGCGTTTCTGTGCTCTGCCCACGACACTGCATTGCCTCAGTCGCCATGACTCACCCAACTCGGTCAGTCCTGACTTTTACTCCTATTGAAATAAGCCCAATCACGAACCACCACTTCAGCTACATACTTTTAATAGGCATTTAATCCACAGCAGCTCTTTCTGCCAACGTTTGGTGTCTGCTGCAGTGCTGGGCACGGAATGCCTGCGTGTCAATTAAGCGTCGCTCTGAATACATATGTCAGCTCTTATTAACACTGCTCTCTTGAAACTTAATTAAGTTTGTTCTGCGTAAATGTAGTAGAGCTGCTGCTCACGTAAGATGTCCTGAGTTTTAAAAGCTATGGAGAGGCTTCCAGGGGAAACTCCAGGTGCCTGTTTCAACTTCCGCCATGAGCTCTGCTTGCCCACCTGTGGGTACTTCCTGAAAAGACGGGATTTTTCTCCCTAACATCCTCCATCATCTTTTATCATCTCCGTCCTCTCGTTTTGAAAGAAAGAGAGCTGTGGGAATTGGTCAGCGTGAGGCCCAGCTCTGCCACTGTGTGTCCTGCAGGCAAAGTAGTTAACCTTCGGCGCCTTCCTTTTTGCATCTGTGCAGTGGCCGAGCCATGTGGTCTCTGGAGTCCCTTCCAGCTCATCATTCTGCGACCCCAGGTAGCATGATTTTCAACCTTTCGAAAACATTATGAAGACACTGGGCTCTGTGAAATCCACCTGACTGTGTTTTCTCCCGGTCAGTAAAAGGATCCCGACATTGATTTTTACTGGGTTTTCTTTCCAAATGATGAGTGCCTAAATGCTTCCTCGTTTATGTGCCCAGAGCCTTTTTAGAACAAGTAAATGAGTGAATGAATGAGTGAATGAATGAGGCCTACCATCTTTCTCACCTATAATCTGCTCCTTAAAGAGGCAGGGCCCCTTTGCTTTTGAACATTTCAGAACATCTACCTGCCAGATTAACTTAGTGGTTTTAATTACTTCAAAGCCCTTCAAACAATGTACTTATTTAATACCATCAGCTGTTTGTCAATTTGCACAGTGGGAGAAGAGGTAAGGGGAATCCTGGAAGAGAGCAGGCATCCGTGCATCCCTAGGACATCCCTGTGTAGGTTAGGCCCACACTGGTTGCTGCTGAAGGTACAAGCATCAGGTCATTTGCTTCTTCTTCCAAGAGCTCTCTTTCTAGGATCAAAGTAATTTTAAGCAGGTATATGATAGTATCCTCATAAAATTAAACCTAGGAAACATAGCATGCTGTAATAACAGTGACTATAACAACCTCATGCTAGGCAGGTCTTAAGAAGCATTGCCCACCCCAGTCTTTGCCGTGCTGTGTGTGAGACGTCTCTGATTTGCTTTGCAGGGCAGCCTTTGGCAAAGAGTCGGAAGTTCTTATTGGGAACCTGGGTGATAAGTTAATCCCTCCACAAGACATCCTGCGTGACGTCAGTGACCTCAAAGCCTTGGCCAACATGCACGAGAGCCTGGAATGGTTAGCAGGCCGAACAAAGTCAGCCTTCTCCAATCTTTCCACATCCCAGAGTAAGTAATTGGTGGGGGACGGCTGAGGAACTGGACTGAGTACTCTCGCTGGGAATGTGTCACCCAGTGGGACGTGTCCAGGTTGTCAGAAGACCCGATCCAGAATCCAGCTGAGCTGAGCCTCTGTACTTAGTGATTCTGTGAAAGGAAGTAATCTCGCTTCCCTGTGTGGGGCGTGGGAAGCCGAAAATGGTCCATGTTAACAGTACTTGATATTAAACCTTAGAAACAAAATCATGGAAGACTAAACCATGATTGTCTCAAGAACAAAAGCCAGTCCCCCTCAACTTCCCACGGGAAGGAACTTATCTCAAAACTCAGCGCCGAGCAGACGGCTGATGTTTTTTCATTTTGACTGATACAAGTTAATGAAAAAGTATCTAAGAAGACAATATTAGAAGTGATTAAGGTGCTAGAAAATAGAGAATATGAGAAAAACAATTATTCTGGAAAAGAGATGGTTAAGAGATAACTTAATTATAGATTTCAAAAAAATTAAGGAATAAGGTATGAAATAAAAATGTGAAACTTCTCCTTTTTTTAATCAAGAACCAACGATTCAGAGAAAAATAATTTGAAAACTTTAGGGCACATAGACATTATTTAATAACTATAAAATAAATACATTTTAAAGGCATTCATTCAAAAGTATGTGATAGGTAGTTATAATAGAGGCAAAGCAAACATGAAGAAGGAATAAAGGAGATGGCAGATTTGAATGCATAAACAGAGAGACAGAAACAGGGTAGAAAAAAGGAAAATAACACCAAGAAAATGAAAGAAACAGAATCTGCCCTGAACTGAGTACCAGAGTTAACCATTCGAAGGTAATGCAAGGAAAACACATCACTTGGAATGTGAACTTCAGGGAAGTGGTTTATTATCATTGTCTTTTGAAAAGTTATTACTTGATTAACAAGCATTTCCAGCATAGAAATGGAAGTGGTGTAGATGAAATTTACAGGGTGAATTGTTCAAAATCCAGGCCCCGGGGCAGAGTCTGGGCCTTGGAATGCGCACTGCTTCGGCTCTCATGCTCACTGAGCGCCTCTCCTCAAGGCCAGTGGAGGAGGGTCTCTGAATGGGATCGTAGACTCTATTTTAGAAACCTTAAAATATGACTTATTTATACTTATACTTTTTATTATTTAAAATATTACTTCTTACCTTATAAAAATTATACATATTTGTTCCCAGAACCTATAAAAATAGAGAAAAAAATATATGCACCTATTAAGGATAATTTGGGCACAGTATTGGATCTGAGCACACTCAGACAAGTAGGTCTCCTTGAAAGACCCTCAACTTTATAATCTTTTTGTATCAGGCAATCTGTCACAAGCAGTAGCCAAAATTATCCACTTTATCTCCCGGTGCCACTCCACTTTACCAAAATAAAAATAAAAAGTCAAATATAGCTTACTCCCCTTTTGCTAATTGCAAAATAAACAGCTCTGAAAAGGGACCAGATGCCTGTTTTCCTGATTTCTTTGCTTCTTGCAAATACAGGTTTGCATGGGTACGTGTATTAGTGATCATCGGTGGCCTTTCAGTGTCTAATCCTATATAATAAAAGGCTAATATGCAAATTGTCCCTTCTACCGGAAGTTCAACCAGGGGGCAGGGACAACCACCTGTGGCCCCTCCCCCCGCCGGCCCGGTCCAATCAGAGCTGGGCTGGCCAGACCCCACTCATGCATGAATTCGTGCACTGGACCTCTAGTATTTAATAATACAGTATCTTATTTCCAGTGGCATGGCATTCCAGATTTCTGTTCTGTCCGTTCTAAAAGGGCTCCACAAAGCAGGATAGTTCCAATCTCTGTAGCAAGCCTCTGAGTGATGTACTCAGGCCAATCTGCATTGACTGTTTTGGAAAGAGAGAGAAGCTCCCGGAATTATGCTCACCTCTGTAATGGCACAGTTGAGCTGTTGTTAATGTCACCATGAGTACTCAGTACAGTTGCTGTCTAATTCCTAAATGTAATCATCTCTTATTCTGACAAAGATCTCTTCTACCACGTCTGCTGATGCTTAGTCTCATGTGCTACTCCATTTTATAATATAAATGGTACCCTCTCTATTCCTCTCAGAGTGATCATTCCACCCAGTGAGTGACTTAAGTAACTGTCAGCGTTTTGAGGATCGGTGCAAAACCCCAGTGAACTGTAATCACTACTTATGTTGTCTTTGTTAAAACAAAGCAGTGAGCAAATGTGGTTTATTCTGCCGCCAGCAAGCCTAGCTCGCCCACATGAGTCTGTTCTTTGAATTCCCAGGAGAGTTGTCCATTGATGTCTATAAATTGAACAAAACAGTGAATTCTCAGATAATGGGTTACTCTGATTGCTCCATGTCGATATGACTCTAGAAAGGGAATAAGAAACAGCTCTTTGTTATTATTTTGAAAAGCGAACCTGATTATCTCAACAAGAGTTGTTCCAAGTCTGGAGACTAAGTAGCAGACATAAAATGCTAGCTTTTGTCTAGCACCCATGGGTGCTCAGGATGGGAAGAAATCAAGGCAAGAAGTTTACAGGTTCAGGTTTTGTTCCGCATCCTGTTAACTATTTGGTATGGTAAACGCCGTGCTTTATTATCATTGAGAAACTGTTCATGTAATGGAGTGGAGGAAGTGGGCAGAAAATTCTTTTGGTAGTAGAATGTCTCTTCACATAGTATAGCAGGATTCTCATCCAACCGAAACGTGTGCCATCCTGAAGTGTTGCATTTAGGGGCAGAGCATGGCTGTCCAGTCATCCAGAAGATCTGGGTGACCATTTTTTCTAAGATAATTTTTCCATCTCTCTTAGTATTTGCCCAAAGGCCCCTCTGTCTTCTTTATACCTAAAAGGTCCTCTCACCTCGTATAGATTCTGACTGCACCAAAGGCACTGCTCTTGCTTTTGTCCTACCTCAGTCCATGGCTCCTGCTCCGTTTCACTTGGTGCCCTCCCCCCTCTCAATCTTCCTTAAGCCTGTTCTCCTTATGATTATTTCCATTGAAAGTCACAGACCAGTTGAAGGCAAGAAAATGCATGGATTCATACAGCTGGTACAGCAGAAGGCTTCAGCTATGGCTGGATCCAGAGGTTCACAAGATAGCATTGTGTCACAGACATGTTTATACACCTGCTCACTCTCGCTCCCCCTCTCCAGCACTTCCTATATTCTCTTTATTGCTTTCCATCTCAGGCAAGTGCTTTCCATATGGCAACATCCGCGAACATCAGCAGCCCCAAGATTACTTGATCCCAAATGAAAGGGGCATTTTTGCCCAGAGTCCCAGAGAAGGCCTGGATTGACCCAGCCTGACCTTCTCTCCTGGGTCCCTCTGATTCTTGCACAGTCCTTGTTCTCTGACTCCTCTGCCCATCCACTACTTAGTCTCTGTCTCCCACACCCTCTTCTAGAATTCCTTTATGTTCAGGATCTGCTATAACAAACATACTTTCATGCAAGGAGGTTGAACAGGATCCTATAGAGTTGGGCATTCAGGATCTAGGTTTATATGTGTGTTTTTTCCCACTTAGATCACAACTTCAACCTTGTAGTAAAGCCACACCATGATGGCATCTATCCATTGTAGTGCCTGGTATTTATAAGAATCCTAAAGAAGGGCTCTGAGATGACTGTTACGGTAAAGAAAATCCTCAGGAAAATGTGACCTACATAAGAATTGTTAGATGTATTCCATTTGAACACTAATGACTTTCTTTTGTATTTCACCCTTTTGTTTTAAGGACGTGTTGCTGTTAAAAATAGACTGCAGGAAGGGGCTCCAGGGCTCATTTCGTCTGCACTGCTTCCTCAGGGGCCTCCTCTCTGTCTTGGATTCTGGAAAGAGTCTCCAAGATTAGAGATTCTAACACTTCCTTGATTATACATTCTGCCTTATAAGCAATCTTGCCATCTGGGAGGTTATCTCTTTTGTATTCGAGGCCCTTGACTTCTGTCTGACCCTCTTTTCTCTGTCCTATTCTACAGAAATTTAATGTTGAATATCTTCTCTACAAAAGACTTCAATATATGTGAGAACATTTCCCTGGCCCCTACCTGCCTTCCCTGGCTTTTAAAGATTTGGGGCCTGAAGGTCTAGTTTGCCAGTATAAATGACTATAGTTTACTTTTTTTCTTGTTTCAGACTTGGTTACTATGACAACCCTTTTTGCCTACCATTGCACTGTCCTCACAAATATCAGAGATTCTAGCTGCTAATGTAACTCCATACTGCACTTCACTGACTAATGCTAATACGGCTTCTGGGATTGATTTTTTTTAATAAAATTTTTATTTTAGAATAGAAATTGACCATCAGCAGCCCCAAGATTATTTGATCCGAATAAAAAGAGAATTTTTTGCCAAGAGCTCCAGTAACAGCCCCAGTGAGGATTTGGATTGGCCCAGCCTGGCCTTCTCTCTCCTGGGTCCCTCTGGTTCTCCATTGCATAAGCCTTGTTTTCTGACTCCTAGGATAGTTTTAAACTTAGAGTAAAGTTGCAAAGATAGTATAGAATTCCCATGTATTTCATACTCATTTTCTCTATTACTAATATCTTACATTCCTCACAACTAACAAACCAGTATTGATACATTATAATTAACTGAAGTCTATACTTTATATAATTAAGTCTATGAACTTAATTATATACTTTAGTCTATAATTTCCTTAGTTTTTATCTGATGTCTTTTTTCTGTCCCATCACATCTAGGATATCGTAGTGCATCTAGTCACGGGGCCCCTGTAGGCTTGTCTGTGCTGTGACAGTTTCCTGAGTCTCCTTGTTTTGATGACCTCGACAGCTCAGAGGAATGCTGGTCATATTCTGCAGAATGCCCTTCAGTGTGGGACTGTCTCATCTCTTTTCATGACTAGACTGGGTTTATGGTCTTGGGGAAGGAAAACCACAGAAATAAATGCCATTCTCATCACATAGTGTCAAGGTGAACTCCTCTCACTGAGACTTATCACCGATGATGCTCTGGGATTGACCTTTATGCCTCCAATTCTTGTAATCCTCTCTGGACAGTTTCTTCTGAATTCTAGATAGACTTTCCACTCCCCACCACAAATTGCTTTTCTCTGTTTATCTTTCTAGTGACTATTTTTTAACATGACAAATGTATCTATTATAAGCCCAACTTTGGACAACCTGAATAGCTACTAAAATAAATCGCGGTCCACCTTAAGCAATTATGCAGTTGATATTGATTATAATCTTGTGGGTCTGAAAGGCTCTCTGTGGGAGGAGCTGTTTTTCTGCCCTCAGCCACTTGCTTAGGGCCTGCGCCCATTCCTAGTTGCCACCTGTGCTAAACAATCCTTGGTAAGTGTCCACGACCATAGTAATTTCAGACACAGCCATGCTGAGTTAATAAAAGTTACCTGCATTTTGTTCACTAAAAATGGTCTTATTTTAACCCATTTTCTTTAGGGTCTAATGTGTTTTAGAGCAGCATTTCATAACTTTTTTGTGCATTAGTTGTGTTCAATGGGGAGCTGGAGAAAAAGGAAAAAAGAAAAAAAAAAAGGCTGATGCTAGGCCCACTCTCTGAGACATTCATTTAATTGTTCCCAGGTGTGGCCTGGGCATCCCCAAACCAATCGAAGAGCCACTCTTCCAAAAGATTGGTTCTCAGTCTTAGGCTAGAATCAGCTACTGAGCTTGCGGGCAGATGCCCAGGCCTCTGTGCTTTTTAACTCGCCTCAGGGGATTCCAGCACATAGCCTCGCTTGATACAGAGCACCCTGATTTCTTCTTTAATTTTTGTAGCAGTTTATATTTTAGAAGTCCTTTGAGGTTATTTTATCGGTGCTTCCATTCTCAAAGCTTGGCTTCACATGACTTTTCATTACATGGACAAGAGCACCAGGCATACCGATGGATGTTTTTGATTCAACGGTGGAGTAGAATTCTGCTTAGCAGTTTTTAGTTAGCCAACCTGTCTCCCAAACTTGATTAAAAATAAAAACATTCCTCTTATCCTTTCCAAGCCAAATAAGTAAAAAGAATATAAGAATTGGTGCCTTTTTCTTTTTTTAACACCGAGGGCTGATTGCCAGACCAGTTGAATGAATGTGGAAATGTTTACTAGTCAGTCACGTCAATGACAATAAAGATGGAAAATGTCCAGTGTCTGTACATCCCTCTCATACATGGGTATGTGCCATACTTGGGGACCTTTATGCATTGCCTGCTATGGTTTAACATTTTCTAGAAGATGGAGTGTTAATGGGCTTTTTCTGCCTTAATGGTAAATGAAAAAACATGCAGATCTCCGACCCACCCCTGCGCGCCTTGTTGTTTTTCTGCCTTGACACAAATGAGTATAAAAATGTCCCTAGCCAAGATCTCATGAGACATCGTCCTGTCTCAGCTTTGATTTTGTCAATCCATTAAGCTAGAATTTCCCCTGTCAATTTCATCTGATTATTTTTAATAAAAATTCCATGCGTCGTCATTCCTCTCCCGCTTCGGTATTTACAAATTTCAAATATTTGAAGACTGTTATCAGACAGCTCCTCTTCAGGCCTCTGCTTGGCCTCTCTCTACCTGTTTGGCTTCTCTAATCATCTTTTCGAGGTTAGGCTTCCTATGCCATCGTCACTTTTTGGCCTTCTTAGCTGTCATTTTTTAAAGCTGACTCATTCTGTGGCTTCACTCTTGTCATCCTTCTTCCTCAGTTGGTGACACCTTCCAAATTCATTGCCATTGGTTAATTTCCTGATCACATTGTTTGCTCAGAACATTAAATTTCCACTGGCATTATATTATATCTTGTCCATACTCTGAATTTGTTTTGATCTTATCTCATTGAAACCACTACTACTTTTGTATGAACCTTTGTTGCTTTTTAAGATAATGCCCAAATATCTTTTCATGCTGTATACAGTTTCACAATGAATCATATGTTTTGTAGAAAAAATAACACACACCAAATGATAATTTTATGATAACTCAGTTTGTGCATTTTCAATCATAATTATACTCTATTGTTATTTACAAACTGATTGAAATTGATCTTAATGAAGGCAGAATTGTGTGGAACATCCCTGTGCTCCCGGCATTCACCTGGTTGTTCCTCTGAATGCCCTGAAACCCATGTTATTGGCAGTGGAGATGTTGGTGATTGTTGGTTTATGAGGAAAAGCATCGGCCCCTCCAGCCCCATCTCCCATGTTGCACTGTGCACTGCAGCTGCTGCTCAGCCAGGCTTCCACTCACCAGGGGGGCCCACAATTTAAATACTGATACATAAGACTTAGTCCCTTTTAGACATTTCTACTCATTTTTTCCCTTTCCTTTCACTGAGTATCCTCACCTGGCTTCTAAACCATGGTCATTCTTCCTCTTTCCAAACATCTTTCTTCTTTTAATTCACAGAACCTGTCTCATGCTTCTCCCTTAGTCTAGGAGGCATAGAGACATATTTGACCTTGAAGTCAGGCATATGTGGGGAGAAGCAGGCAAGTTACTGTATTACCATAGAAAAATTACTTAGTCTTTCCGAGCTAAGTGGAGTTTCTTACCTGTTAAACAGAAACAGTGATTTATGCTCATTGAGTTACTGTAACCATTGAGTGAAATGATGAACTTGAGTTCTTAGCAGAATGTGACACACAGTGGGGACTGAGTATGGAGTCTTGGGGTCACTACCATGAGTCTTAGCACTGGGATTCTCACTCCTCCCTGAGTACTGGGTCTTCCCCTCCTTTCCTTCTACCTCTTCAGGCTTTTCTTTTGTTTCAAGTTACCATCTATGCTCCTGAACATTTCTAGCAAATATCAATTGTGAAGTTACAGGGGCTAGTGCTGTGGGCGCTTCCGTGTAATTATGGAGTTGTAAGTGTCTGCCCATAAAGAGTTATGTGGCTGTTTCTTTGAAAATGCCAACATTTGTATCCATAAGGGAAATATTTTATTAAAATATGATAATATCATGGATGCTTAAGTGTGGTGGCTGAGAGCTTCCAGCTGAAAAACTATGTCTTCAAACAAAACCAAAAAATGGTGCAGGAAGAAGAAATAGTGAAAATCTCTGGGAAGCAGGAGGCAGAAGAAGGTGGAAAGCAGGAAATGTCCTTGAGTGTCGGGCTGAAATTGCCCAGCAGCCTGAGGAGGTGGAGGAAATGCAGAGGGACCCAGGGTGACACTGAGCAGCTGTGAGTACAAGTGGCTGCCAGGGTGGCGGGACTTGAACGAGAAGTCTGAGGGGACTGCCTTGGCCACCAAGCAGAAAGGCCTCTTTCAATGAGAAGCACGGATTGTGCTGTTGAACTTAAGCCCTTTGTCTAGAAAGGCCCTCGGAGACTTGGTGCTTTCAAACTCCAGGTACGCCCACTAACCAAGGTGAACCATGGCTTAATGAACTCCCAGAAAAAGAGAGAGTCTTTTTCCTTTCTTCACCCTTGAAACTAAGGTGTAGCTCAAAGTTCAGTGGGTAGGAAAGATGAATCCTTGAAGAAAACAGAAAGGCTAAAGGGCAAGCCTAGCAATTGGTTTTTATTCCTACAAAACATATGATTAGTTGTGCAGTTGGGTACAGTGTGAAAATATATTTGGACATTATTTTTAAAAATGATAAAAATTCATACAAAAGTACAAGTAATTTCAATTAGATAAGATCTAAGGATAAAGGATCAGAATGAAATGGCCATCCTTAAGGAAAACAGAATGGGAGAAATCTTCAACACTCTGGGATTGAATTTAGAAAAATGTTCTATGTGTAGACTGGATGTGCTCTCCCAGACAGCTGAGTTATTAATCAACTAGAGGCCGTGTGCATGACATTCGTGCACTGCTGGGGGGGGGCGGGGTCCCCTCAGCCCGACCTGCACTCTCTCACAGTCCAGGAGCCCCAGGAGGATATCCAGCTGACATTCTTAGTGCTGCTGAAGGGGTGGGAGAGGCTCCCGCCACTGTGCTGCACTCGCCAGCTATGAGCCTGGCTCAGGGCTTCTGTCTGAGCAGTGCTTCTCCTATGGGAGCTCACTAACCACCAAGAGGCAGCTCCTGCATTGAGTGACTGCCCCTGTTGGTCAGTGCACTGGTCATTCCGCTGTTCGGTCGATTTTCATATTACCCTTTTATTATATAGGCTAGTGCATAAGATCCTTGTCAGACTGTGGCCCCAGGGAAGCACACGGGCTGGGGGGGGGGGGGGGGGATGTGCAAATGCATGTACATGCAGCACTTCCAGAGGTGCCTGTGGGTGGCAATGGCACTCAGCTTAGATTGCATTCATACTTTCAGAGACCTGTGTAATCATTAATTCTTAATCCCTTATTCTTGCCTCAAACTGTTGTTGGCAGGGCAACCATTTTTCTCAGTTTACAAAGCATGATCATGAAACACAGAAGTTTGGCTATTTGCGCAAAGTCAAAATGAGTCAGTGACAAAATCTAGACTTAAGCTGATAGTTCTCAGAATGTAGACCATGCCCAGCCAATGTGGCTCAGTGGTTGAATATGGACCTATGAACCAGGAGGTCACGGTTTGATTCCTGGTCAGGCCACACGCCTGGCTTGCGTACTTGATCCCCCATATGGGGTGTGCAGGAAGCAGTCGATCAGTGATTCTCTCTCATCATTGATGTTTCTATCTCTTTCTCCCTCTCCCTTCCTCTCTGATATCAACTTAAATATACACATTTTTAAAAATGCAGACTATGGTATCCAGAAAGACATCATCATCACCCATTACTAACGTGCCTCAGAACCCCAAATCAGCCTGCCCGAGCTTCCTCCAAAGAGATACTGCTGTCCTTCAGCTGACTTCTGAAATCACAGCTGCAAGATGGATGCAATGCTGTGCCCTTGGTATGAATGGCATTGAATGCACTGTAAAGAGGGGAGGGCGAAGAGGGATCTGATCTTGACATTTTACTCACTTTAAGAAACTGAGGTATCAAAGCTGTGCCACTCCTTGCGCAAAGGATCTATTTTGGAACCAAGTTTTCTAGTCATATATTTAGGGAAAAGCTTTCTTTTACTTTATTAACCTAATTTCAATACTGCGATTATATCCAGTATTATGAATTATACAATAGGTCTCCAAGATAGTGTTGCTTACTAATAGCAGTTAATTCTGTGTACTAACATCTTTGAATTCTGGTTGTTGAATCCTGGGTGGATGTGACTGAAGTTATTAACTAACAACTTAATCCAGTTTTTACGAAAGGAAGAATAATGAGGACTTTTCCATAAGGCTCCTGAAAACCTAAGTGTCTTTCTAGAAACCAAGAATATCTGATCAGATTCTTCAAGGAAGCAAAAAATCCCGTAAATGTCAGGAAGATGTGACATGCTGGAAACCCCCTTTGTCAGCTTCATCTAAAGGAGGTACTATTTGTAGATGACTTTTCAGCAAGTCTGCCAGAAGCTTCCGGCTACAGATAAAAATTCAATAACCTTTCACTGTGGCTGTGCCACAATTATCACTCATTTAAAAACAGTCCCTTTAATGGAGTATTTTATCATGCCGGACAGTCTCTGCATTGTTCATTATTTAGTGTTTGCTAAGCTGATGGCACTTCCATGGCACCTGCCTTATCTCTGCTTCCTCAGAATTGGATTTTATATTTCCAGCCCAGTCAGATATGACAAGTCATTTTCTTCCCTCTTGTCTTTTTAAGAAACGCAAACTTGATTTCTTTTTTTCAACAATTGCCACTTAGAGATTAAAGTTATTGGAAATGTCTGTATTAACTAGCTTCGGGACGTGCAGCGGAGGACTGTTGCATTTTAATTACAATTGGGGTTGGCCTCTCCTTTTTTATTTCCAATATATGTGTATTCTCTATCTCTTTGGAGCCTCATTCTTCTAAAACAACACAGTGCGTGCAAAGTTGAGGTATTAGGAAGCCTGAGGTGGCTAGGAGATGAGACGGTATTATCGGAATTATTATATTATAGAGCCTCTGTAATGGTGATGAGAAGCTATGTAACTGGGTTTCTGTTATAAAGACTGTCTTTATATGAGAAACGTCCTGAAAGGAAAATGATCATTAGCCTGACACCGTGCCAGTTCAAACAACATCTCTTCCTACATTTAGATCATTATTGAGAATTTTAACTGTTGTACGTCTTTAAAAATGCAGCCGCCCGTGATCCCAAGTGAAGTATTTTTAAGAGATGCGAGTACTTCACCCAAGCTTTGGACCTGACGGTAATTCATGCCTTCAGGTGTTCACCATTTATTCCAGGTCCTATCGTGGGCACTCTCCTTGTGCAGTGAGTGCTCTTTTCTCATTAAGACCAAGCCCCTTCTCTTCATAACGAGAAACCCCTGGAAGTTTAGGGGAGGCAGCCTGGAAAAGCAGCAGCATGAAATGGCCCCAATCCGCATCCCTCACCAGAAGCTCTCTCCTTGGGCCCAGCGAGGACCTGCCCATTTTCTCCCAGACAGTCTCTCCTGCACAGTGTTTAGGGAAATATAGAACTTCACCCAACAACTCTCATGGGAAGATTTTGACCTGTTATGGTACAGTCTTTAAATAGGGATATCAGGCTACTGAGAATCCTTGTACAGAGAGAAATTCTCATCATATATTCATTTTAAGATTTATGGATTATTGTTATAAGCATCCACACAGAAATAACATCTGAATCTTTACTCAGAACCCTAATTGAAAAGACCATCCTTTAGAACTGGCTTTTATGAACGAAGCTCTCTGTTTAGATTTTACCCAGTGGGAGATGTTCCAGACTCCTCTCATGTCTGCTTGTAAAAGAGGGAGTGTGAGAAAACTCTACCGTTGTATCACTTGTTTAAAGGGACCACAAGCCCAATTAACACTTTGGCTCAAGCCAACAGCTTTTGGGCTTTTCACAGAAATCTTGCAAGGGCTAGCTTATGGGCCCAGGAAGGAGGTTTGCATATGCTGAGGTCCCTGCCTCCCTCCTGGGTCACTGCCAAAGGGGAAACTCCTCTGCCTCCTCCAGTCCCCTCACCAGGTGGGGAGACAGGCTTTCCTTCCACACTGCGTCCACACGTTCTCTCCCAACCCCACCCTACGCGCGAAGTATTGAGGCAAGACCCACATCTGATGTTATACTCCTGCCTTCTTTCTGTTCCTCGGCACCAGCACAGCTCAGGAGATGGGCACTGGCCGGCCTTTGTGAGGTACTTACCACGGGGTGGTCTGTATTATAAACCCCTTGTGATTTGCTTCGAGGATCAAATCAACTAATGTGCGCCCATCAGCCCATACAGTGTAGATACCTCGATAAGTGATACTTTTTCCTTCTGTTTCTTCTCCTTTTTAAAGCTCCTTACCTCATTCTTAGCCATCCCAAGATGGCTCTCTTTATTTTACTGCCAATATTTGCCTACAGTGGTACTCAGTGTGAAATGCCCAGGTCTGCCTCTAGTTGATAGGTGAGCCATTCATTCTGCATAATAATTTCATTATTACATCGAGGGATCTTTGATGTATTGCATTTGAAATTAGACCCTGAGTACTTATGTTTAACAGCCTTCCAAAATCCCTGTGGTCTTTCAACTCAGGCACTGGGTGAGACTGAATTTATTGGGGAACACAGTGAGTGAAACTAACGGTTAAACCCCCAGCTCTCATGAAATGGCTTTTCCGTAAACTTGCACTTCATTGTATCAGGGGCTGTGGCAATGAGGAAGCTGCTGCATTGTGGTGTTCGTAGAAACTATAACACAAAAGACAGACCACCCAGATCCAAAGCCCCAGTAGCTGGATCTCCTGGGCCTCTTAATATGAAGGGGTCTTTCTGTATTGAAGCAGGCCAGTGGAGTAGCTCCAGTTAAGACTTACCCAAGCTTCAGCCAGGCCTAGTTCTCAGGGGTGACAGGTATTGTGTTTGGAGTAACCCTCCTGTTCTGCCTCAGGAATAATACAACTACCTAATACCTCCCTTTTTACTTACTCTCTTCCAACTCCCGAGTTGCTGGTGTAGATGATGGGTTCTGGAGGTCCCGACTCTGCTACTACTTTGTGTTAGCTGGAAATGGAAACTGATCTTTCTTTTTTTCCTTTTTTAAACCAATTTTAACCATTTTTAAGTATACAGTTCAGTGGCATTAAGTACATTCACATTGTTGTGCAACCATCATCATTATCCATCTGCAAAACATTTTCATCTTCCCCAACCGAAACTCTATATTGATTAAACATTAACTTCTCACTCCCTCTCCCCAGCCCTGGCAACCACCATCCTACTCTCTGTCTCTATGAATGTCACTACTCTAGGGCCCTCATATAAATGACTGACTTACTTCATTTAGCAAGGTCTTCATCCACTTGTAGCATATGTCATAATTTTCTCCCATTTTAAATTAAAGCTTGAATTATATGGATAAACCACAATTGGTTTATCCATTCATTCATCAGTAGACACTTCCACTTTTTAGACATTGTGAATAGGGCTGCTGTGAATACAAATATCTCATTGAGTCTCTGCTTTAAGTACTTTTGTTTATATACCCAGAAGCACAATTATAAAAATTAGTATTCTGAGCCCTATGTTTTTCTACTTACTGCTTCCCAAACCCCTCATTGCTTGTCCTGATGAGACATTCAGCGTTATTCTCAGATATGCTAATCACAATGGGAATAATATTATATACCAAGCTCTTTAAGTTATTTCATCTAATCTTTATGGCCTATGAGGTTAATTTTCTGGTTGCAAGTGGTGAAGTTAATGTGCAAACCTATATCTGTGTGATAGCACACTCTGTTACCTTCAGGTGAACCATTTTTCCTCACCACCTCATGAAACAGAAAATAAAACATTCTAGCTTTGTTGAGATATAACTGACAGGTACTATTGTGTAAGTTTAAGGTAAAGAGTGTGATGATTTGATACACATATATATTGCAAAATGTTTACCACATAAGGTTAACTAACACCTTATTCACCTTAGATAATTACCATTTTGTTGTTGTATGGTGGAACATTTCAGATCTACCCTCTTACCAAGTGTACAGCACTGTGTTATTAACCATAGTCACATGCTGGACATGAGATCCCCAGGCCATATTCCTCTTATAAGAGAAGTTTGTACCCTCTGACCAGCAGATGTGAGATTTGCCCTATCCCCTAGTCCCTGGTGACCGCCATCCTACTCTCCATTTCTATGAGTTTGGCTTTTTAAAATTACACACATAAGTGAGATCACACCATATTTTTCTTTCTTTGTCTGACTTAATTTCACTTAGCATAATGCCCTCAGAATTCGTGGATGTTGGCAGGATTTCCTTTTTTTTTATGGCTGAATAATGTTCCTGTGTATGTGTTTGTGTGTGTGTGTGTGAGAGACATCACATTTTCTTCATTAATCCCTAACTTTCTTCCATGTCTTGGCAATCTATACTAATAAAAAGCCAGACATCATGACCAGAGACCAGACCACCATGGCCCCTCACTGGGCTGGCCCCACCCCCAAGCAAGTGGGTAGGGGGAAACCAGGCAGGCAGGCAGACAAGTGGTTAGGGGCAATCAGATAGGCAGGTCAGCAGTTAGGGGAGATCAGGTAAGCAGGTAGCTTCTCGCCAGGCTGGCCCTGCCTCCAAGCAAGCAGTTAGGGGCAACCAGACAGGCATGCAGAGTGGTTAGGGATGATCAGATAGGCAGGCCAGCACTTAGGGGTGGTCAGGTAGGCAGACAAGTGGTTAGGGGCGATCAGATAGGCAGGAAAGCAGTTAGGGGCAATCAGGTAGGCAGATGCCCTCACTGGGATGGCTTCGCCCCCAAGCAAGCGGTTAGGGGCGATCAGGAAGATAGGCAGAGTGGTTAGGGACAATCAGGCAGACAGTGGTGATCAGGTAGGCAAATGGCCCCTTGCAGGGTTGGCCCCACCCCCTAGCAAAGAAAGAGGGAAGTGAAGGCCAGCCAAGCCATTGCACCCCAGCCTGTCGCCTGCAGAGAGAGGCCACTGGTGGCAGGGAAGGGCAGACAGCATCTCACAGATGGCAAGCAGTGGCAGCAGTGGGGGTGAGGCCAGCTGCCTGCAACTGGGAGAAGGAAAGCCTCACTAGACCCTGATCTCAGGCCAGGCCTAGTGACCCTACCCGAGGGGTCCCAGATTGTGAGAGGGTACAGGCCGGGCTGAGGGACACCCCTGAGTACATGAATTTTTGTGCACCAGGTCTCTAGTTGTAAATAATGCTGTAATGAACATGGGTGTGCAAATATATCTTCAAAATAGTGACTTCATTCCCTTTAGATAAATACCCAGGATTAAGATTGCTGGATCTCATGATCAATCTATTTTAATTTTTGTGAAACCCCCATAGTGGCTGTTGCAATTTATATTCCCATCAACAATGAACAAGGGCTCCTTTTTCTACACATCCTTGCCGGCACTTGTTATTTTATTTTTTTATATTTTTTTTAAATATCCATTCTAACAGATGTGAGGTGGTACCTCATTGTGGTTTTGATTTGTATGTAAGTAATGATTAGTGATCTTGAGCACCTTTTCATGTACTTTTTGGTAATTTTTATGTCTTCCTTGTAAATATATATTTTTAATTGAATTATTTGGGTTTTTAGCTATTGAGTTATATGTTCCTTATATATTTTGGATATTCATCCCTTATCAGTATGTGGTTTGCAAATATTTTCTCCCAGCCCACAGGCTGCCTTTTCTTTTAGTCCAATGCATTCTCCCTTTATTGTTTACTAGGGGCCTGGTACACAAAAATTTGTGCACTTGGGAGGTCCCTCAGCCCGGCCTGTGCCCTCTCACAGTCTGGGACCCCTCTGGGGATGTCCACCTGCTGGCGTGCCTGGTCTGGTCAGCCTGAGTGAGGGGCTGATAGCTGTTTGCAGGCTGGCCAACCCCACCCCCCAGTGGGGTCTCTCACCCCATTGAGGTGTGGCCAGCCTGGGTGATGGACTGAGGTCTGTTTTCAGGCTTTCAGGCTGCCCACAGCTCACATTGACCCAATGTCCCAGCAAGGCTGGCTGGAAGCAGGTTTCTGGGGTTTATTTATCTTCTAAAATTGATACACTGTTCCTTTAAGCCGAGGCCTGGGCAGGTAACAGAGCCTCCTGTCTGCTTCAGCTCGTGGCTTCTATAATTGAAAGAATGTTGCCTTAGTAGTTGGGCCCAGGCCTGCTGTTTGCTTCAGTTCCGAGGCTTCTATAATTGCAATAATGTTGCAACTATGTTGTTGCCTGGAGCACAGAGAGGCCCAGCCAGCCGGCCAGCAGACAGCTTATTCCTGGAGCAACGGAAGCTGCCTGTTTGCTCTAGTTCTGTGACTGCTGGCCTCCATCTTGGCTGGGTTAATTTGCATACAGCTGGCTCTGATTGGCTGGTGGATGTGGCTTAGGCGTCCTGGAGAAATGGTCAATTTCAATATCACTCTTTTATTAGATTAGATGGATGATTTTTTTTTTAGTTAAATGACTGTTAAGTATTTTTATTTTTAAAACTAGGATAATAATAGACTATTAAGTGTCTGAGTGGCTATAAGTAGACTTAGGAAGTAAACAGAATACTAACACTTCATTAATGCCATATACAGTGGAATGTTAAAAATAAATAAATATGCATTAATTTAAAACTTCTACCACAACTTTAAATTACTTGGCTTTTAATAACTATAGTCTTTGTCTTCAATGAAATCCTGTTGGCACAGTATAACTTAGTCTAAAGTAGGATTTTTTTTATAAGCGTCTCAAGAGTTCTGGCCATTCTGGTCTTTAGATTAAGTTTAAATTCTTAAGTGCTAATATGGTATTTTATGTATCCAATAGTAAGGTAACAGGTTATTATTCTGAGATTTCATTCGCATACCAATACTTTATAAGGATCACTTTAAAAGTTTCACATATATCATGAAACAACAGAAAGACTTAATTATTGTGGATCTTCTGTCAATTTTAGCAGGACCATTGGAAACTTCTAAACAGTTGAGAAATGTATCCCAGGAATATACTTGGGAGGGCTGGGAAGCAAGAATAGTGAAAATAGCTATTTAGCTTAAATTCATTATGGATCAATTACCCATGTTGCAACTCACTTACTTTTGTACCCTCCACACTGCATTAGTCATGTGAATTACTTAACAGCCCAGCCACCACTGCCAGATCAGCCAGCACTGAGACTCCTTTCACTCATCTGAGTCCCCATTAGCTTGGATCCTAAACCAAAGCACCAGGTGGAAATCAACCGGCTTGGGTGTGCTGCACAGGGCATATGAGTGCTGCATGTTGAGACAGTTGTTGACAAGGCCAGTCTAATTATCAGTATCAACAATAAAACCAGTTCAAGGCATAGCAGGTATGCAGTAAATGTTTCAACAAATTGAATTAAATTAACAGAGCGCTTCCAATGAGATCCTAAAATCTACTACTCTTCTTCCATTTGCCGAATTGGCTGGTAAATGCGTCTACAATGAGCCAACCCTTTTTCTTATTTCTGCCAGTTCTACTATTCTCCCCTTTTCCCCTCTCATTTCAGGCACTGATGGTAACAATTATCCTATATAGCAGGGGCAGGTTCCTCCCAAGTCATCCATTACCTCCCTTACGGTTTTTTCCTGGGATTAAACAGTACAATTGCCTTTGGATTTCCATAGCATTTTGGCCATTAACTTCCTTATTTAAAGCAATATATTTAATTATATGCCTATTTTATCCTTTGCTAAATGTGGATTTTATTTACTGAAAATGTTCTTTCTGACCTTCTACTTTGACCTATCTTTTATTTCTTTATCAATTTTTCCTTCAGTACCTGTTTTTCGAACAAATTTTACTTACTAACTAATGAATATGTTGTGTTCCAGAAATTCACTTTAAAGTCAACTGTGGGAAGTTCTGAATGGATTTCTTTATAGAAATATTGTTATTTCTGGTTATAGGATATGAGATATGATTTTTAATTGGTATGAGTCTTAATTTTCTCACCTATAAATGAGGTATAATGATAATCTCTATTTCTTTTCTTTTTAATATATTTTTACTTATTTTAGAGAGGAAGGGAGAGAGAGAGAGACAGATAGAAATATCAATGATGTTTCATACCACACCTCCTATTGGGGATTGAACATACAACCCAGGCATGTGCCCTGACTGGGAATTGAACTGTGACCTCTTGTTTCATAGGGCGATGCTCAACCACAGAGCCACACCACCTGGGCTATGATGCTTATTTCTTACTAGAGGCCCAAAGCACAAAATTCGTGCAAGAGTAGGCCTTCCTTCCCTTGCTGCCAGCACCGGCTTCCCTATGGCACCCGGGATCAGGCTTCCCTCCGGCTGTCCTGGCTTCGTCCAGAAGGTTGTCTGGAAGGACGTCCAGTCTAATTAACATATTATGCTTTTATTATTACAGATAGTTGCTATGAAGATCTGCTAATCTTACTTCCTAAATATTTCTATATCTGTCATTTCTTATTCATTCCCCCTATCAGGGCCTTAATTTACACCTTTATGGTTTTTCACCTGTGATAACAATCTATCTAAATGCAAATGTGACCTGGTAACTGATACATTGATTTCTTCTCATCATCCCATAGGAAGTGTCCAGGATCCTTAACATGACTTAGAAAGTTCCTCACAATCTAGATCTCTGGTTTATGGAAATTGAACTGCCCTTAGTTCTCCTGCAATGTCATGCTATTTCTCACCTCCTCACCTTTATTCAGGCTGACATCTTTCCTCCTACCTTTCCCAATCCCCTTCACCTGGTTACTTCCTCTTCTTCCTTAAAAATTCGGCTTTACTGTCAGCACTTCAAGAAACTTTTTTGGGCCCTCTCAGACTGAAATAAGCAACTTCCATTTGACCTATCATAATGCCCAAGAGCTATCTCTAGCATTTTACATACTATATTATACCATTTACCTATTTCTACATCTGTCTTTCCTTAGATCATTTGCACCTTGAAAGTATGGACTTTATCTCTTTCCTCGTTACACCACCAACTAATATGGTACTTAGAAGGGGTTCAAACAATGTGGATTTCATTGTTACAAAAAAAATCACAAACTAATCTCCATTAATAATATTATTTCAGTGGAGAAATACACATTTGAGGAAACCATATAATATGAAACACAGAGACCAAAGTAAGCAGAAAAAGTAGCTTAGAGGAACCAAGGGTTACTCTTAAAAGAGTCACAACCAAGGGTCACTTAAAAGAACCTATACTAAATATAGGTTAGAAGAACAAGGAAAGACACTTCATCCAAGAAGCAAGAATAGTATACCATATGAAAGAAACATTCTGAGAACAACAAAAACACTCTTGAAAATAAAAAATAAGAAGTGAAAATTAAGATCTCAGAAGAAAGGTTAGAAGACAGAGTTGAAGAAATGTTTAGAAAAACATAAATACAAATAGAAAATATGAAAAAAATAAAAAAGACCCCATGGAGCAGTACAGTATACCTATAGAAACTACTTGACTATGTGTATTTCTAGCTTTGATTAAAATAAAAAGTGATTACAGTAGCAAAAGTTCTCACTGGGTCCTCACTTTTAAGGTTTTTTTTCTAGTATATTTTATTGAATTTTTACAGAGAGGAAGGGAGAGGGATAGAGAGTTAGAAACATCGATGAGAGAGAAACATCAATCAGCTGCCTCCTGCACACCCCCTACTGGGGATGTGCCCCCAACCAAGGTACATGCCCTTGACCAGAATCGAACCTGGGACCTTTCAGTCTGTAGGCCGGTGCTCTATCCACTGAGCCAAACCGGTCAGGGCACTTTTAAGTTTTTAATTAATTCTAATGAGTTATTGAGACTATAGGAAAATGGTAGGTAGACCCAGCTGGGAAGAACCTGTTGTCCACAAAGTTCCAATCAGTCTTCCTGAGATCCAGAAACTAGAGAAAAATGGACCTTCCAAATGTCAGTTGGAATTTGGATTTTCACAATTTCTCCTGTAACATTGCTGATGAATATCTGATTTCTGTCCTCATTTCTAGTGCTGACCACCAAATCCAGATTTACTAGAATAATTGATTTTGTCAGCGTTGGCTGAGTGATAAAAGCTCTACTGCCCATTATTCAATAAGATCCCAGGTGGCTGCTGAAAGGTCCGGAGTGGGCCAGGGTTACGTACCTATGACATGAGGCCATAATGTATCAGAAGAGATTTTATTCCCGACACCTGGGTGCAGGTGGGCTGAGACCAAGAAAGGCATCAGCAAAGCGAGCAGGGAGAGATAGGTTTTTATTAATCCTTGCCTCTGCAAGCCGTTCTGCTGACTTAAGGGTCTGGCCTGTCCTTGGTTCCTCCCATGCCAGGTGTCTTCTGGTTATCTGGGCTATGCTGTGCTCAAGGTTGCAAGCTTTCTGCAAGATGTCTGCTAAGCACAATAAGTTTTTCTCTGCCCCTTTTTATTCTCTTTAACCCTTTTAGCTGCTCCCACATTCTGCCTTGCTCATGGGCACACAATATTGACCAAGATGTTTTCTGGTTTCATAAGGACTATCAGATGGTAGATAGCTGGAACCAATAGGATGCCAGACACAGAATATATTGGAACTGGATTCTGTTTATCAGCTATAGTTCCATGAGAAACAACAGAAGCCTGATAATTTCACTTAGTGGGGGTTTTTTGTGTGTTTTTTTTTAGGTGAAATTTAAAAAATGTAAGCCTTTATGTTATATATTTATAGATACACATCTATAATATTATACCTAACATTATATCCCCATAAGTAATCTTATAAGGTTTACTATTTTTATTAAAATATAGTTGACATACAATATTATATGAGTTTCAGAGTACAACATAGTTATTCAACATTTATTTACCTTACAAAGTAATGTTAGTAATAACTTACCGTGATAAGTTAGTAATTATCTGCCATCATGCAAAGTTATTATATTATTGACTACAATCCCAGTGTTGCACATCACATCCACATGACTTTTTTATTTTATAGCTAGAAGTTTGTATCTCTATTTCCCTTCACCATTTTCACTCAGCCTTCCTAGCACACTCCTTCTGGCAATCATCAGTTTGTTCCCTTTTTTCTATGAGTTTGTTTCTGTTTGTTTTTTTAAGATTCCACATATAAGTGAAATGATATGGTATTTGTCTTTCTATGTCTGACTTATTTCATTTAGCACGGTACTCTCTAGGTCTGCCCATGTTGAGACTAATGGCAAGATTTCGTTATTTTTTATGGCTGAGTAATATTTCAGTGTATATATGTAACACATCTTCTTTTTCCATCTGTCCATTGATAGGCACTTAGATTGCTTCCATATCTTGGGTATTTTGAATAAGGTTACAATAAATATAGGGGTGCATATATCTTTTCAAATTAACAATTCAGGGATATTAAGATAATTTCACAAGCTATTTGACAGAGTTTTTGAGGCAGATCCCCCTAGGGGTATAATAATCATATTAGAAGATTTAATTTACCTCAGATTGCAACTAATAGATTAACCAGAGAGTCAGATGTTCTTCTGTTGTGATATTCTGTCTATTAATAGACAGATCTTTAGAGATATGTAATCAGAACTGGGTACATACTGCTTTACGATCAAAACAAAACTATGAGAAACACATTTAACAATATGTTTATAAGATCATAGAACTTCCAAGATTGAGGGGACCTTAGTCACTAATTTGCTCCAATAATGAACACTGTCATTTGTTGAGAATGTATTAATGCACAAGACTCTCTACTGGGAGTTTTAGAATAATATTTTTAATTCTTATAATCCTGTGAGGGGTAAGTGTGGTGGGAAGAATATAGCCCCCTAAAGTTCTCAACCTCTAATCCTCAGAACCTATCAGAAAAGGGGGTTAAGGTTGAAGATAAGATTTCTAATCAGCTCACCCTAATGTAAGGAAGGTATTCTGGATAGTCCAGGTGAGCCCAGTGTAATTACAAGGCTCCTTAGAAGTAGGAGAGGGAGGCAGATGAGTAGTTCAGAGTGAAGCAACGTGAGAAAGACTCACCTCTTCATTGCTGTCTTTAAAAATGGAGAAGGGATCACAATCCAAGGAATGTCAGCAGCCTCTAGAATCTGGGAAAGGCCAGGGGACAGATTCACCCTAGAGCCTCTGACACTTCAATTTTAGCCAATCAGACCCATATCACATTTCTGATCTCCAGAACTATAAGATAATACATTTGTGTTGTGTAAACTATAATCTTAGCAATAATTTATCACAGGAACAATGGGGATCTAATGCACTCAGCATTGTTGTGTCCTTTTTTAGATGACAAAAATAAGGTTCAAAAGATTGAGTAACTCTAAAATCATGCAGGAAGTAAGGGGCAAAGCAGGACATTGGGACTTCCAGACCTGACTGCTGCAGTGACAACTGGCATTTATAAACAACAGCCAGGGCTGAGGCAGGCCCTGGTCTAAGATCTCTACAGTGTTGTCTTGCCTAGTCCTCATGGTAGCTTATGGGGGAGGTGGTAGCTGTCCTCATTTCTTAGATGATGAAGTTAGGGCACAGAGAGGTTAAAGAGAGTGTGGAGGCAAGATTTAGTGTGCCCAGCCTCAACACCACTTTGCTATGTTCTCCCACTTGCTGGAGACAAAACTGGATGTCTGACTCTCCTGAGGTCACGCATCAAGTGATGCCACAACCAGGTCTAGAATATAGGTTCTCTCCTCTAGGCCTTTCCCTTCTTGAAGAACACACTGAATGTGAAGATACAGGTCAAAACCCATATCGAGCAAAGATGCTAAGTATAGCTCTAAGTAGGAAAGCATTTGTTCCCTTTCTTGTCAGATGAAGCTTCACATTCAGTTACATCATGTCTGCATGGCTCCAGCCAGGGCAGGGGTGTCCCAGCCTTGACCTATCTTTCCTTCTCACAGACGCTCCCCAGAAATGATCCAAGATGTTCATACACAATCTAAATCTCACCACACAAACAGCACTTAGCATGCTAGTGAAACAGATTTAAATTTAAGCAAAATTGGTGTCCCCACATGTGCATATGCCGGATCTATATAATTCTTCTGAGGTTTCTGCAAACATGAACCAAGCCATTTACGCTTCAGAGGAACAGATTATATAATGCGAAATCTTCAATAAAAATGCAGTCACATATTCTACAGATGGGTGTCATTTAATTAAAATATGTATTTAGAATGCAAAGGGCTACATTAATTCCGCACTGTGGCTGAGATTTTAATTGCACTCAAGTTAGGAGGTTCTGCACTAATGTTCCTCTGGCATCTCCCATTTAGCCTCTCAGAGCAGATGCCTGATGATCTAGAGAGGACTGCAGTAGCATTCACAAGGCTGCCCATGGCGGGCTGGCATGAAGATCCCAGGGCAGCAGGCATTACACAAGGAGGGACATTGCACCCATAGTCACTTCCCATGGTCCCTCTGCTTCACCAGGTGGCCCTGGGCTAGTCATGCCCCAAGGTTGTGCCTCATCTTACTCCACTGCAACAGGTACCACAGAAAGGTGGTCATGGGGTTTTCATACTTAAAGGACTCAGAACATTGAAAATCTCAGAAAATGTTTTAAAAACACACACAACTCTATGAATGTCTTTTATTTATTTTTAATATATTTTTATTGAGATCAGAAAGGAAGGGAGAGGGAGAGAGAGAGAAACATAAATGATGAGAGAGAATCATTGATCGACTGCTTCTCATACACCCCATATGGGGGATCGAGCTCGCAATCCAGGGATGTGCCCTGACCAGGAATCGAACCATGACCTCCTGGTTCATAGGTCAGTGCTCAACCATTGAGCCATGCCAGCTGGGCTGTGAATGCCTTTTAGTGTCAGAGTACATTTTTTAGTATTCTCTACCTGTTCAGTAAATGCTAGGTGGCCGGGAAGAAAACCATCAGACTCATGTAAGTCCTGTTAATAAAATCAACTGCCAAATGCTTTCCACAGAGGAACCCAGGAGCTTGCCCTCCTAGGAACTTCTCTTCAGACTAGAAACAGTCCAGGACAAAAGCAATGCCATGCTCCTGAGCGCTTCTGCTGAGGAAGGTAACGAATGACAGGGCGGTGACATATAGATGAAGGATTCAAAACTGCAGGTAACTGTGGTGCCAAGGATGTGGGGAAACGACTGACTTTATACTTAATTTCTAGAGCAGAGTCCATGATACTAATTGTCATAAAAGAAAGAGATGAGAATCCCATGAAGGGAAATAGGAGGGTGAAATTTGCACTGATCATGACAGGGTATTGTCCTTCCTTTATCTGTCACCTCAGTGTCAGCCCACCTGTGCCAGGATGGGTTTGGGTATGAAGAGTCACCAATGGACAAAGGATACACGGTCCAGGCAATTAGGGCCCACAGCCTAGTGGGCCACGGTCTGCATAAGACATGAATGCAGGGAGCTGGTTAATGGACCAGAGGTTTTTGTTTTATTTTTAATACAGTTACCTAAGAACGTGGAAGATGGAAAAGAAGAAAGGAGTCAGTCGACTTGAAGGGATGAATGTTAAGAGCCTTATGTTGAGAAACAGAGACTTGTCATTCTATTTTATGAGACTGTTTTTATTATGTAGGTATGCCCCTGTGGAATCTTTTTAATTAAAATCTGCATGGCTAATATGAGGTAATATATGAGAAAGAACTCCAAGTGCTTAGGGACATGGGCAGTATATAAATCTTTGGGGAAGAAAATAAATCCCAGACCCTTTTAGAAAAATTAGCAAGAGAACTAGTCATAGAACTTGGATTTCCCTGGCTGCTCATCTCTTTATTTATGGCAGAAAACAATGCAGTCTCCTCGGTATTAACTTTTAATATTAAAAAAGGAAGCCAGCTAAGTTGAAGAAATAACAATATTTTTCTCTCAGGCTTTTAAACCTAGTTTTGTTTTCCTTCACTGGTTCAAGGTTGTCAACCACAGAGCACACAGGAAATCCGGGCCAGGCCGGTGGCCTTCCCTTACGAGTCTTCCTAAGAAATCTTTTCTAGATGAAGATCCCGCAGGGAGGCTGTTCAGAGGCTGGAAAGGGAGCCTGAGCCCCGGTTGTACGGTCTGTTGTGAGCTCTGTGCTTATAAACCCTGGAGAGGTGAAATGCGATTATGTGTCTTGGAGACCCAGCCGGCTTTCTAATTCTTCAGGGCAGGTAAGGTTTAGGGGACCTTGGCAAACGGAGCAGACCCAATCGTCAGGCTTAATGTGCAAGACCTGACTGGTAAGAGATTGATTTCTCTTTATTGTTATAGAAGACTAACAGGGCTTGAGCATTGTGGTGGTTTTAAATATCCCCAGCTCATACTTGGGCTTTTAAATAAATCAAATATATCTATCTATAAAATTTTATGGATTGTTTGTTCTTGTTTTCCTTTAATTTTTATAAGGTAGATTGGGAAGAGGGAGGAAGAAAAGGGGCAAATTATCATAAGGCAAGATGTTTGCAGAAACTAATTGAAAACAGAACTTCTTTGAAAGGAGTTATTGCCTCCTTGAAAATGCTAATTTCCATGTGAACTGTATGCCTTCTTGCAGAGGCGCAAGGGAGTTCCCCGGGCAGTTCTAAGGAGACTCGTTACTGGTTAGTGTATACTCACCATGAAGGACATTAATTCACAGATGAAAAACTACTAGGGTGTTTAGCTGGCTCTCTATCACGAGTGGCAGTCTGCACTCTCTTCGTCATTACTGTTTACTAACCCTTGGGGACCACGGTCAGCCTGCTTATCACAGCTCATCTCACATTAGTTTACATCACTTGTTGAGCATCCCTCCTCTTCAATGGCCCAGGGGTACCAAGGAAGCAGTGAAGATGTCCTGTCCATGTTTAATTTCCTTCCCTTGCTCTTGGATTTCTGTTGTGTCCCCAGAAGAAACGCTCCAGCACGGTATATGTTTGTAATGTTAATCATCCATTGGTTAATCCCCACAGCCACTTTCTGAGCTAATTCGAAAGCTAGCATCTTTATTCCCATTTTACAGATGAAAAACTGAAGCATAAAAGTGTGAACCATGCTTAGCCAGGGACAGAGCAGGGATATTGATCTTGGAAACACATTACTTTTCATTAAACTAATAAGAAATTTTACTCTGTTTCTCTGACATTTTCCTTCTCATATTCTTTTTTTTTTTTGTAGGTATATCTTTTTTTTTAATCTTTATTGTTCAGATTATTACAGTTGTTCCTCTTTTTTTTCCCCTATAGCTCCCCTCCTCCCAGTTCCCATCCCACCCTCTGCTCTTAACTCCCCCCACCCCACTGTCCTCATCCATAGGTGTACAATTTTTGTCCAGTTTCTTCCTGCACCCCCAGCACCCCTTTCCCCCTGAGAATTGTCAGTCGAGATGACATGTAGTTTGCATATAGTCACTCTGATTGGCTGATGGGCATGGTGCCCCTGATTCGATTCTATTCACCAGTTTATTCTGTTCATCAGATTTTTTATTCATTTGATTTTCAGATTCACTTGTTAATAGATATGTATTTGTTGTTCATAATTTTTATCTTTGCTTTTTCTTCTTCTTCCTCTTCTTAAGGGATACCTTTCAGCATTTCATATAATACTGGTTTGGTAGTCATGAACTTCTTTAGCTTTTCCTTGTCTGTGAAGCTCTTTATCTGACCTTCAATTCTGAATGATAGCTTTGCTGGGTAAAGTAATCTTGGTTGTAGGTTCTTGCTATTCATCACTTTGAATATTTCTTGCCACTCCCTTTTGGCCTGCAAAGTTTCTGTTGAGAAATCAGCTGACAGTCGTATGGGTGCCCCCTTGTAGGTAACTAACTGCTTTTCTCTTGCTGCTTTAAAGATTCTCTCTTTGTCTTTTGCCCTTAACATTTTAATTATTATGTGTCTTGGTGTGGTCCTCCTTGGATTCCTTTTGTTTGGGGTTGTCTGCACTTCCTGGACTTGTAAGTCTATTTCTTTCACCAGGTAGTAGAAGTTTTCTGTCATCATTTCTTCAAATAGGTTTTCAATATCTTGCTCACTCTCTTCTTCTGGCACCCCTATAACTCTGATGTTGGTACGCTTTAAGTTGTCCTAGAGGCTCCTTACACTATCTTCGTATTTTTGGATTCTTTTTTCTTTTCCAGTTGGGTGTTTTTTGCTTCTTCATATTTCAAATCTTTGACTTGATTCTTGTGATCTTCTAGTCTGCTGTTAGATTTCTGTATATTATGCTTTATTTCAGTCTGTGTATGCTTAATTTCTAGCTGGTCCTTTTTCATATCCTTGAGAGTCTCACTAAATTTATCAGCAGTTTCTAGAAAATTCTTGAAAAACCTTATAACCGTGGTTTTGAACTCTATATCCAGTAGTGTGGTTTCCTCCATTTCTGTCATTTGCGATCTTTCTCTTTTTCTCCGCATTTTGGCTGCTTCCCTGCATTGACAGCATGGTTTTCTGTGCTAGTTGTCCTATGAGGCCCAGTGGCTCAGCCTCCCCGATTACCTAAGGTGGACACTCTTGGTGCACGCCTTTGTGGGCTTTGTGTACAGTCTTGCTGTAGCTAAGCCTTGATTGTTGTTGATATCACTGGAAGGAATTGACCTCCAGGCCAATTGGCTGTGAGAATCAGCTGTGTCTATGGTGGAAGAACTTCTGTGCTGGAGACAACCTTTTGGGGCAAGACTTGCTTCAGTGGGACTTTAGTGCTCACTGAGTCTGCCCCCTGAATGTGTCCCTTATGGATCTGAGGAGTTGTAATTTGAACGGTCCCACTCTGAGCACTGGATAGACTGGCTCTTGGATTTCTAAGGAGGTGCTATTTTAGCCTCTGCCTGAGGCTACCCAGTCTTTTATATGCAAAAGCCTCTGTTGGCAGCTTGGGTGGGGCGGGGTCTCGGGGAATCTACAGGGCGGAGCAACCAGCTATGACTGATTCTCAGCCCTGCCCTAAGAAGCCCCAGTTGTCAGTGTCCTTTGGTAATTGCTGCAAGCACTGCTGAGAGAAAGCTACTCTGGAGTTCCTCCCACTGCCAGATACTCCAACTTCTCCCCATTGGAGTCTGGATACCCAGAAAGTAACCCAGAACTGGAGTTCAGAGCTGCCGGGAGCTTGTGACTTTCTCCTGATTGAAAAAGACAACCACATCTTCAGTTGCCAGCCCTCTTCTCACGTGCACGCCCTCCCTCCTCCCCCACCCCATACCTCTGCACTTCATTTCCGCACCTCCTCTGAGTCTCAGTGTGCTTTCCTCTTCCCTTCTAGTTGTAGAATTTCCACTCAGCCAGCCTTTCTGAGATTCTGGGTGGTATCCACCCTTTCTCTTAGTTGTAGTTTTGAAGTGGTTGTGCGAGGCAGCAATTTCAGGTGTTTACCTCTGCCACCACCTTGATTTTTCTATCCTTCTCATACTCTTTTTTTTTAATCTTTATTGTTCAGATTATTACAGTTGTTTCTCTTTCCCTCCCACCATAGCTCCCCTCCTCCCAGTTCCCACTCCACCCTCTGCCCTTACCCCCCCACACTGTCCTCCTCCATAGGTGTACGATTATTGTCCAGTCTCTTTCTATGCCTCTGATTCTATTCTATTCACCAGTTTATTCTATTCATCATATTTTTTTATTCACTTGATTTTTAGGTTGACTTGTTGATAGATATGTATTTGTTGTTCATAATTTTTATCTTTACTTTTTCTTCTTCCTCTTCTCAAAGGATACCTTTCAACATTTCATATAATACTAGTTGGGTGGTGATTAACTCCTTTAGCTTTTTTTTTTTTGTCTGCGAAGCTCTTTATCTGACCTTCAATTCTGAATGATAGCTTTGTTGGGTTAAGTAATATTGGTTGTAGGTTCTTACTATTCATCACTTTGAATATTTCTTGCCACTCCCTTCTGGCCTGCAAAGTTTCTGTTGAGAAATCAGCTGACAGTTGTATGGGTTCCCCCCTGTAGGTAACTGACTGCTTTTCCCTTACAGCTTTTAAGATTCTCTCCTTGTCTTTTGCTCTTGGCATTTTAATTATGATGTGTCTTGGTGTGGTCCTCCTTGGATTCCTTTTGTTTGGGATTCTCTGTGCTTCCTGGACTTGTAAATCCACTTCTTTCACCAAGTAGGGGAAGTTTTCTGTCATTATTTCTTCAAATAGGTTTTCAATATCTTGCTCACTCTCTTCTTCTGGCACCCCTATAATTCTGATGTTGGTACACTTGATGTTGTCCCAGATGCTTCTTACACTGTTTTCATATTTTTGGATTCTTTTTTCTTTTTGCTATCTATTTGGGTATTTTTTGCTTTTTTGTATTTCAATTCTTTGACTTGATTCTTGCATTCTTCTAGTCTTTTGTTAGATCTCTGAATAATATTCTTTATTTTAGTCAGTG
The DNA here is from genome assembly GCA_004026665.1 of Murina feae. Taxonomy (NCBI): domain Eukaryota; kingdom Metazoa; phylum Chordata; class Mammalia; order Chiroptera; family Vespertilionidae; genus Murina; species Murina feae. The sequence goes on along the minus strand of PVJC01008163.1, from coordinate 14,944 downwards.
TATGCTTAGATTTATTGAAGTTCTCACTAAGTTTATCAGCGGTTTCTAGAAATTTTTTGAAAAACTTTATAACCGTGGTTTTGAACTCTATATTCTGTCATTTGCTTTCCTCCTTTTCTGTCATTTTTTATCTGTTTCTTTGTCTCCGCATTTTGGCTGCTTCCCTGGGTTGATAGAGTGGCTTTCTGTGTTAGGTGATCACTGAGAGGAATTGACCTCCAAGCCACTTAGTTATGAGAATCAGATATGTCTACAGTGGGAGAACTTCTATGCTCAAGACACCCTTATGGGGCAAGAGTTGTTTCAGTGAGGCTTTGGTGCTCACTGAATCTGCCCCTGCGTGTGTCCCTTATGAATCTGAGGAATTATATTTAGGATGGTACCACTCTGACCACTGGGTACGCTGGCTCTTGTATCTCTAAGGAGTTGCTATTTTAGCCTTTGCCTAAGGCTACTCAGCCTTTTATATGCAAAAGTCTCTGCTGGCAGCTTGGGTGGGGTAGGATCTTGGGGAATCTACAGGGTGGAGCAACCAGCTATGGCTGCTTCTCAGCCCTGCCCTAAGAGGCACCAGGTCTCAAGCTGCTCTGAAGTTCCTGATGGTGCCAGACAATGTCAGATGGTGCCAGACAGTCCAGCTCCTCCCCGTGTGGTTCTGAGTCCCAGAAACTTGCCTGGAACTGGAGTTCAGAGCCGCCGGGAGCTTTTGCCTCCCTCCAGTACAAAATGCTGCCAGCCCTTTCCACAAGCCCCTTCGCGCGTGCCTCTGTACCTCTGCACTTTATTTCCGCACCTTCTCTGCATCTCAGTCTCTTTCTAGTTGTAGAATTTCCACTCAGCCAGCCTTCCTGTGTGTCTGGGTGGTGTCTGTTTTTTCTTTTCGTTGTGGTTTTGAAATAGTTGTGCCCAGCAGCAATTCCGTTGTTCACCTATGCCTCCATCTTGGTTTCTCTCGTTCTCATATTCTTTACATTCTTCACCCCTTATTGTAGACAACTAGTCTGCCCACTCCATTTGTGATGTATGCTTTCTCACAGGACAGATTTTTACCAATCTTCCATCTGAAGTACTTTATTTCCTTCTAAAACTCTGTTATGATGTTATCTGGGTTAGAAAGTCTTTACTGCTCTTTCTTCTCATTAAGTTGTTTCTCTTCCTGATAAAAACAAGCTGCACATAGAGAATGTAGTCAGTAATATGGTGTTAACTATGGATGGTACCAGATGGGTGTTAGACTTAGTGGGTGATCACTTCACAAGGTATATCAATGTGTAAGCACCCGAAACTAATACAATATTGAACGCCAACTGTAATAGAAAAACACACTTTTTAAAAATTTAAACATAAAGTAAAGTGATGAAAACAACCTTGAAGTATCAGAATTGCTTCATTAAAGTCAAAGCATATTTCCCTGTCACTTCATCGCCTTTTCTCTTCCCTCCCTTACTACTTAGTAACATCTTACTGTGTATTCTGCTTATATCTAAAATAATGCAAAACACAAAATGGACCATCTGTAGCACCAAATAAATTAAAACCCTGTAGAAGTTCCTGCACTTTTATTTTGAGTTTTATGTCTCAAATGAAGAAAGCACAACTAATGGGGAAAGTGTGAGAAATATTCTATGAAAATCCACATCTCCCTGAGAAGAGGCTGCAAAACAGCATTCAAAATAAGAGTAAAATAAATCTGAAAGGAAGAAGCAAGTAATAGTGATGCAAAGTATGGACTACGGACCGCATGATGAGATGCAAGCCCTGGATGGTGCTTCTATCACATAAGGATGCCACTGATGACAGTAGTATTGGGGAATCTGATACAGCTACAATGAGATGAGAAGTACATTTTTGACTTGTCTTTTGGATGATTTTTCTTCTCAAGAGGAAAGAACATGGAGACCAAACACTCTGTAGAACTTAATTAGACCAAAAGGAAAAATTCACGGGAAAGTAAACATTATTACAGTCTTTTGGAGAATGTCATCATATTGAAGTTTACACTGCAAAGAAGTAAACATTGGGTGTACTAGTAACTGGATGTTTAATTTTCAAGCATTACATTTTCAGACATTTGGGAAAAATATAGGTGTGATCCCATGATTTGAACTTATCAAATGGAATGTAGTTCATGGTGAGGGGTGGGAAGACTTGGGACATAAAATTTGAACCAAAAATGCTAAGTAATTCCAACAATAATAATAACAAATACTCAATGCCTGGGTGTATTCTTAATATCTCTCTCTCTCTCTCTCTCTCTCTCTCTCTCTCTCTCTCTCTCTCTCTCTCCATATTATCTTCATTTTTACAAACTGGCAACTGAGGTACAGAGAGGACACATTAAGTTATTAGGTGGTGGAACCAGAATATTAACTTACTCAATATGCCTCCTCCACAGTCTGTACTGTCAGCCACCACGCTGTTGTATAGCATCCAAAGAGCTCTCTCATGAGCTCTCAGAGGAGAACATAGGAATGAAAGAAGAGACCTGTGCTCACAGGTGTGGGCATATGGGATGGAAGGCGAGCCTGCGGGTAAGGTGTCCAGGAGGCACATTCTCAGCGACCCTTCATCCCACTCCCCCGGCTCCAGATGTTCTCTGAGATCTGAGTTGCCGTAGCTCAGAAATAGCTCATGATGGGAAGGTTATATTTGTTCATCCAGGCTCAGTCAGGAACACAGAAACCAATTTTAGGTTTTTCAGGCAAGAAGGAATTTAACACATGGAATTAGATATTTTAAAAATTGTTTAAAGGGCTTAGAAAACAGTTGGATGGAAGCAAAGAGCAGGGAAACTAGCTTCTGCTCACAGGAAATGAGGAAATGCGCCAGGGGTCCGCCACCTGCTGCGAGGAAGCAGCACTGCAGCACTCTCCTCCTGGGCCTTTTGCCCAAGCATCTTTCTACCACGCAAAGGACAATAGTGCCTTCCTTTCTTTCTGCCTGCCACATCTCACTACTAGAATTAAGCCCAAAATCCTGCTGCAGGAAGTAGAAAACTATATTCCTAGATTGTATGTATGTATTATATATAGATACTCCTCTTCCCCAGGCAATGGCTGGAGATGATGCTGAGTTGACAGTAGACAAGGGCATGAGGTATTTTCCTGTCTTACTTTCTATAGTAAATTTAATCTAGGGTATTATCAAGGGGAATATATTCCCAAGAAAGCGAATAAAATAACACATCTTCTATGGTAGTAAATATAAAAAAAAACTTTCCAAAATAATCCCATTTCAACTGTTTTAGCCTTAAAAGAAGTCCTGACGTGTCAGTGTCTTTATGTGCATATTGAAATGATTTATAACACAATTTCTGTCTCCTCAAATGAAAATAATTCCTATCATTCCAGGCCGACATGTCACAGCTATATAGATTTCATAATTGTGACTCCCTTTCTCTACTGTATAAACACCCCCCCATGCATTTTTCTTCTCTGCTCTCCTCACAGTGCCTCTGACAGGGGAATAAACTGTGGCCATAAAACAGATGCTGATTATAAATATAAATACAAATATAAATATAAACTGCCACTTCCTCATGCCTGCCTGAAATACCACCCCCTTTATTAAATTGGCAACTCTGGAGAAAGGCTTTCCTCCCCTTTTGTACATGAAAAAGGTAACGTTTAAACCTGCCACCCTTAGCCCCCTTTTTCTCCTGCTTGTCTTCACCATTTCCAGAATTCGGTAGTTCTGACACTTTGGTGATTCCTTATTTTTAAGGTCAAAAGGTCATGATCTTATAGAGTGTGAATGTCTTAATAGATCAACGTGTTCTTTCCTTCCTGTTCATTAGCCCTGTGAACAGCTAAGCCCACTGGGCCCCAGTGTTTTGCACGGTGTCTCCCTGAGGAATGAGATGAGTCTAGGCGTTTTAGTCTTCCAGGCCCGCCCAGGAGGTCCAGCAGTGTGACGCAGATTTACTCAGCGCTCACTGTGCCGAGCATGGTCCTAGCGCTTCACATGTGTTATCTCATTGAATTCTTACAGTGCTTCTCTTAGCCAGAAATTGCCGCTGCTGATTCACAGGTTCAGCAGTTTGCCCAAGGTTATATAAAGAGGTTAAGTCAGGACTTAATCACTTTCTGAGCCTACATATAGGTAGTCAATCTGAAAGAAATGTTGTCATAGGTAGGGAAGTCAGGTTCATAATTAATGAGAACACTAATATCTTTTTACTCAGGGGAAGAAGATTACTTAGCGTTTGAAGCAATATCCTGAAATTATAAAATCACCTGACAGATAAATTATTGCTTTTCTATGTAGTTTACCCTTAAGTGGCATTAAAAAAAAAAAAGAGAGACTATCTTTTGATTTTTAGGAAACGATTCTAGAAGCATCTGTATGAACTGTTAATTATTCTAAGGATCACATAGCAAGACTGGAATGGATGTGTGCATAGTGTTCATGTGTAACTAACGTATAAAGACAGAAACATGGCTGCACATTATTAACCTTCCCAAGGCATGAGTCAGTATGTGTTTGGCACCAGCTCATCAATTGCGGCTGCACAGAGTACCTGTCGCCAGCAAGATGAGAGGAGCAGGACTGCGCTGTTCCCTTCACCGCGCACTGGAGAAGTGCGTGCTGTTCTCACTGAGCAGCCCTTCTCGTAGCCAGATTTCCACCTACAAACCCTGGACCACATGGTAGCAGCTTCATTCTGCCTGCTCCTTACTTCCAGCGTGCCTCACAGGCAGCAGTGCCAGCTACACTGCGAGGCTCCGTGGCAAGGTCCACTCTGTCCTCCAGATGAGTCTGTTGTCTGTGTTGTCCACTCAGCGATCGGGTCAGAGTGGCCAGGGCTTCTAGGATTTGGCCATGTTTGCTCTGAGTCACAGTAGCACATGACGCTTTGCCCTTGAACGTACAGAGCTAATTGTTTCAAAGCCCGCTTAAAGCTATAAATGGAGGAGAAACACATGGGGGGTTTGTTATTTATTTGTTGAATACATTTGTATTGAATAAATAATAGAAATAATAGTAATAGTGATTGACATCTATTAAGCATTGGCGTTTTAAACGCAATTCTAAGCATTTATATCTTTTCTCTTTTAATCTTCAGAATCCTGGGAGTTAGGTGTGGGCCTCCTTTTACAGGGGAATATTACAGGGACGGTCACCCAAATGCTAGAGAAAGTCAGAATTTGAACTCAGGTCTGTCTGTCTCCAAAAGGCACCTTCTTGTTCACTGTACTTGATAGTTACTTGCTGGGTCCAGAACTGCATGGCATTCTGGGTGTGTTGGATATAAGTGAGGTTGTACTTGCTCTCAATCAAGAAGGTAATGATTCTTTCTCAACTGGGCTCCAAATTGTTGAATGACACAGCTGCCTGACACAAGGAAACTCAAAAAGATAAACGGAAGAAAGACCTATAGGAATGTGGCACTTAACTTGCTGTGTCATGTAGGAAAACGTGCTTTATTCTGGTGGGTTCAGTTTCACTGTTAGTAAATGGGCCTAATGTTTCTAATTTACACAGTGACTATGCCATTCCCTAAGACTCTTTGAGAGGTTTACAAATGCTGAAGCTGGAAGGCTGCTGTTTTAATAACATGGATAAATGTTATTTTACCTTAGAACAGGAACAAGACAGGGTTGCCCACTCTCACCACTCCTGTTTGACATAGTACTGGAAGTATTAGCCATTGCGATTAGACAAGAAGAAGATATAAAAGGCATCCAAATTGGAAAAGAAGAAGTAAAACTCTCCTTATTCACAGATGACATGATATTGTACATAAAAAACCCTAAAGACTCCATCAAAAAATT